>VDFB02012727.1:0-36771 GCA_007258455.2 Sequoia sempervirens
CCTCAATCTGAAGCTATCATTGATAAAGCATTCATCAAGGAGGTGTGTGATCTCTCCACCAACGTTATTAGCTTTTGAAGTCGAGTGGAGGAACTTGGAAACAAGAGAGTAAAAATTGATAGTTTCCTTCTCTAGTGGAGTTTGCATGAGTTTGAGACATTAAATCTCTCTGCCATCAACATTGTCATTGAAAAGTGGAAATTGCCATAAGGAGGCCTTACACTTTATGTACAATCAAAGCCATCATTGAGCTAGATGAAGACTGATGGTTTTGTGTGAAATGTTTTTCAGTTGACTTTATGGATGTCATTGACATGTTAATGTTTTTAAAGTGACTTCTCACTTTATGTAAAGTGGACCCACATGTATTTGAAAATAACTCAAGTGACTTAGGTCATTTAAGTCATTTTAGGGTTTCAAAGTTTTCAAAGGTAGTAACTTGTAACTACCTAGGTTGATTATAAAAGGGTATTCCCCTTCATTTGTATGCATCTTTTCAAAATGTCAACAAATAAATAGCATAGGAGAGAGTACTTGCTACACTTGTAAAGACAATGGGATGCAGTATAGAAACTTCTTGCAAGGTTTTTGGGCCTTGAAGAGTTTAATTTGGAAAAGATCATACAGTTTTGCAGATTCTTTGCTTTATTTCTGCAAGTCTTTTTGCTTGTTGGTGAAAGGAATTGTTCATCCGCACTTGGTTCCTTACTCCATTGGATTCACATTTTCTTACAGATTGGCATTCAATGGAGGAAATTTGATTTCAATTTCTCTAAGTAGCGTAGTTCTTTGTTTTTGCATGTAGTTTGAATGATTTGTCTTTTTCAAAGCAAACTTGTATAGATGTGAATATGCTTGTGTATTCCATCATGTGTAATATTTTCTCAGGTGTCTAATAAATGAAAACCTCCCCTCACAATAGAAGAGAGACTTAGTCCCACAAGCTGCCTCTTCTAAATTTGCTTTGGCAAATTTTAGGGATAACAATTTTTGGTACCCACTGTGGGGCACAAAGAGAAAGATTAAAATTTGTAAACCCCATGGATAGTCTGTTGGAGGAATCACCGATACAAATCCTACATTCTTTACTTTGTTGCTCACTAGTTCTATGTTAAGATAGTGCAATAGAGGGCTTAAATCAATAGAGACAAGAATATTCCTATTATCCAAATATGGCATGTCTTATTTTTTGAAACTTGTAGTAACATGGCATGATCAAGTAGTTGGAAAAATCAACCAACACAAATGAAAGTTAACTCAAGAAATTTACCTTTGAAAACCCAATGTGGGGAAAACTCCAACAGAAGAATCCAGTATGAAATTCAGTTTGTATTAAGGGTTTTTAATAACACTCTCTTCTGGTATTGTCACTTGCACATAATTAGTGAACTCAGTGATTATATGCAACCATTCAATCCTCAAGAAACATCACATTGGACTTCTACCATTAATTTCTAGTAACTGTAAGACTAGCATGACTGAAATGCAATCCTCACAAGAGAATTTTAACTCTAAAGCTGAAGGATGAATTCCTCTCCTTAAGGAGGAACTAACTAATAGATGTGCCAATGAGAATTTTACACTAGAAGACAAGTACATGTATTGATGAAGGAGACAATTAATGCCTTCCACACATTTAGAAAGAAGGAAACCTGGAAAACTGGTTCAAGTCCCTGGATTTCATAAAATGGATTTCTTTACAAAATTTTTTCTCATAAACTCGATGATTGAATAAATTGAAAGGCTTCAAATTAAGATGCAAGTACAACAACTATGGCTTGTTTCTGATGCCTTAAAATATTTATGCATATGTTACTATGCCAACATGCATGTCTGCATCAATCGCATCCTTAAGTTTATACTCCAAAGCATGCTACTTCACATTTGTGAATTCTTAAACAATCTGCAAAACCATAGTGCAAAGAAGAGTACACTTATGTGGGTTCATTCCAACAAATAAGTTTTGAGAGAAACAAAAACCATGCTTGTAAAACACATCATTCTTAAGTACAGCTGCATCTTATCTATTTGTGCTATGGATTGTTAGCAAACTTGCAAGAAAGTGGCATAAACAAGGAAAGAAACAACATGACATGAAAGAGTATCAAAACAAGTATTTTAACCTGAAGAAATCAAATGAGGAAAGAAATCCTTAGATAGAATCCATTATAAAAAATAGTGGTACAAGCTTCCTTCCTTCACAAGGGCCTCTAAGACACCTTCTTAGCATCCTGTCACTTGAATCTAGTGGACTCCATGACTAAGCACAGTCTAGTTATCCCAAGAATCCATGACAACGAACTAAAACCATAATATCTAGGATCACATAAGGATTATAATTGGAAAATCCTTTAATTTGAGCTGACCTAAACTTTCTCAATTTTCACAAATCTCTTATTCTCCACCTGTATTCACCTATCTCCCTCAAACATACCCCAATGGATCTATTAATAGAAGAAGCGTAGAAGAATCGACCAAGAGGTAGAGTAACATCTCTTGTTCGAAAAGACAAGAAGAAGAGTCGTTTGACTTCTTAGATGACTCTTTGGTTCTGTTATTTTGTCCTGCATGGGACAAATTTGATAGCAATTGAATTTGTTACCTGTTCTGTGTTCCATTAGAGACAAGGTTGACAGTGGTTGAGATGGCAAGATAGATTTGACTACGGCTTAACATATCACTGATGCCTAGTCCTGCAATCTTTAGAGGTTGTTACTTTTGCATAGGGATTCAAAATGAGGTTTTCATCATCACTGATGCCTGGTCCTGCAATTTGTAGAGGTTGCCACTTTTGCATATGGATTTGAAATGAGGTTTCGTTTTTTTGAAATTGCATAACTTTTCAAGATAAATCCAAATATGAAAAATGTCATACTTTAGATTATTCCCTTATGATGGTTTTGAATCTACAACAAAATTTCTTTTCATTCTCTTTGCAGTCCAGCTATATCTGATGTTTGTCAGAAATTTTGTGGATTATCAGATGACCTTTCAGTTCTGTCGTTTTGTCGTATTTGGGACACCTTTGGATGAGGTTGAACTTGTCAGTTGCACACAGTCCCATTATGATGAGTTTGATTGTGGTTCAACCCAATCAACTGTGCATACATCATGATGAATTTGATTGTGGTTGAACCCATTATTTTAGACTTTTTTCTATTGTTTGCCCTATTTCTATGCAATTCTTTCCTTTTTTCTGTCGTATATCATCTTGGATCTTGTCTGCTTGTCTGTAAGTAAATACTAAAAGAATTCTGAACCACTTCTTGACAGCATCTCCCTTTGTACTGTTGTATAATCCTTTATTATGCTTAACAGTCTCATTTGGCATGTAGAGCTTGGAAGATAATGTAGTATCTCCTTATTGATGATTATTATATAATGACTTCCACTTCCACTTGAATTCAACTTGCTCAGACTTCACAAAGGCAATGGCACTAGAAATGTTTACAACAAAGTGCTACATTGCTACTAACTCTGGTTGCAGAAAGGAACAGAGGAGGATATAAGAGAACAATGGCTTTTATTCCACCAGGTAGTGTACAAAACAATGCAATACTTAGTACAGAAAGGACACGCCACATCAGCTCCTTTAGCTTGACTTTGGACTTAGTATTTAGAAGACCAAATAGATTTTGATTAAGAAATGATTGGTAGACCCAGACACAATTAAAAAGTGATTAGCATGCTTCCTAAGATGACAATATAGTAATTCACAAAATAACTAATTTGGTAGCTAGACATTTATTTTATTCATATGGTATGTCAGTAACAATACTTATTGATAACATGATTGATTACAGTGTATACTATCATATACATCAATGGAAAATTCAATATCTGGGATGTGTTAACAATTCGTCTGAGATTGTAAGGTGAGAATCACCAAGGATTTTATTTAGATTTGGAATGGTCATCTATAGTGGTTCAAGTTGAATACTCTTCTTGTCACATTATTCTATAGATATTACAATTCCAAAATAGTGCATTTTATGCTTCCATCTAGCATAATGTTTCTCCATCAACTTATGGGAATCAAGAATGTCATAAACTGAAACAAACTCATGTACTATGTTTGCTTATCCACCCAATTTGATAAACTAGTTACAAATCTATGTTTAATTATATCACTAGGATTTTCAAATGTAAAGTTAAAGGTAGTTTGTGAAGGTGAAGGTAAATTATTTAGGTCGTGGCCTATCCAGCACACCAATTTGGCATATGAGATCCCGCCTTGTAGGAACATGAGATTGTTTTCCGCTTTATGTTATATGTTGTTTAAAATTTCTACTTATTTTTGGGTTTTTGTAATGAAATAAAGAGTATGGAACAATGGAAATTTACAATATAATAATTTACTATTTAGAGATTGTTATAAATAATAAAATATGAGATGAGATTGAGAAATGAGAAGAGTGAGTATATAATTACAATGGAGATGATGTGGGTATAGGGACACATCCCCACAAAGATAGTCTATACTAACTAATTGGGATAATAACAATTCCTGCCTTTGAAAATTACATTTTCCTCAAACCATAGGAAACGACAAATAAGAATTCATAAAGGTAAAGATTATTTTTCCCCTCATGCTTGTTAGTATTTTTTCCATTTAATTAGCAATTCCTTAATGTGCCTTGAGCGTAAGGCCTTGGTTTTTGTTCTCAAGATACTATTTGGTTCAAGAATAAGTCTTTCCTTCTTCATTTAAAGTGGATGTTAGCAACTTAGCATATCATATTACGTCATTAATATAGCCAGTTTAATATATTTGTGTTATACTTCGTTGTTTACCATCTCATACAAGAATGGTTGTTAATCAGTTGATGGATGGTTATAGAACTACTGCCCTTTTTCTGAGTGTATAAAACATTGATTCATGAAGCAATACATGTCTATGCATATTTGATCTCCAGCATCTGGTTTCTAACCAAGTCTTGAGAGGATTCAAGCAGGAGGAGCTTGGCAGTGCAAGCTTCAAGTGAGATTAATAGGTATTGAAGGCAATTTTATCTCTGCTGCAATAACAGAGAGAGTCTGGTGGTGCAAGCTTGAAATATCCCCAATGGGATCTGCCCTAAAATTTCTGATTTCTGCTTTATTTTTCTGCACTTTTCTGATTTAGTTTTCTACTCAAACCCCAGGACTGAATTCTGATTTTTGTTATTTTCTGAAACACTTATAGGCATGCAATAAACATATGCCAAACATCCATAAAACTATTGCAAACATATAGATAACATCAACTATGATAGCAACCATGAAAATCAACCATCCAAGAGCCAAACATAGGTCCAATAAATCTGATTTCTGATTAAAGAAGTCTGTTGCTACAAAACTGAATATTCTGGACTGATTTTACAAGGAATTCATGGGCTCAAACATGCCAAACATATGCCCAGATTTCTGCTCTACAAATCAGACCTAAAACTATGATTGTGCATACCAAATATATGCAAAATAGTCTTCAAATATCAAACCCTAGATGGGCGAATTCCACCTTGGCAAGCGCTTAGGGTTTGCTGCTCCAAATATGCAAAATTGCCCTCCAAAGATGGGCACTCAAGTCTGCTTCAAAGTGGCTTTCTAAATTAGGGAAAAACTGATGCAGGAGCATCAATTTTAAGGTATTTTTATGCTTTATTTGGATGATAGGAGTCTAGTTGAGTTGATTTAGGTTTGTGGACTCCATTGGGATCATAATCCAATGGTTAGGTTAGGTTGAATAGGCTAGAAATTCAAATTACTAGTTTCCCACCAAAAGGTAATTTGAATTTTTGAAGTGTTTTTGGTTCGTCACAAGGTTGGGATTGGTCCCTCAACTCTTGTTTTTGGCTTTCATGGGTCTAATAAGGTCTTGAGAGGACCATGGAATCATGTAAAGTTCCTTGCTTTGATGTTTTGGCTTTTGTCTAGGTTGAAAGTTGCACAAAGAGGCATAAATGTCAAATTTTATGACAATCTTTAGGTTTTGTATGGAAATGGACTAAATACTCGTGTGTAACTATTTTTGAAGTCCTTTTTGATGCTGAATGAATAGAAGAATACGCTCCAAGAAGTATTGGGAGCTGGAAATCAGAAAATACCCTGTTATTTTGCACTTTTGTGACAGTTTTTACTGTGAAACAGCAAGAAACTTGCTTGGTACAGATTTGTATGGCTTGTTACATGGTCTGAAGGTGGATGGAAGTGTAAAACTCTGTTTTGAGATTCTAATGCATTTTGTTTTGTTTAATTTCATGTTAAAATAAGCAAGTTATGATGAAAATAGTGCTCACGGGTTAATGACAGACCTAGGGTTTCCAGGGATCAAGAAAAATCCATATCTTCTCTTCCAACCATTGAAAAGCTATGAGATTTGGTATGAATTTTCTGTAGGCCCTCAAGCACGTGTTCTCAAAAGGAAAAGTGTTAATTCATTGTTTTGTGCGAGTTATGATAGACGATGTGTCTCTACTGTCATTTGGCTGTGTAAAACCCTTCTCTTTTTGAGGGTTTTGTGAAACTTGCTTTGTTTAAGATTGATCACTGCCAAGAATGAATAGAATGAAGTGTTTAGAGTGTGTTCAATAACTTTAGAGCTTGAGAATGCAAAAGAAAGGTGAATTTTGATTCCCTTGAGGGTTTGTGTTTGGAGAAATAAACTTTTGAAACAGAAAACAGGGTATTATTAGTTGATAGTTGTAAAAATCACATTAATAGTGTTCTTGAGAGACCATTGAGTTTGC
This sequence comes from Sequoia sempervirens, assembly GCA_007258455.2. Classification (NCBI taxonomy): domain Eukaryota; kingdom Viridiplantae; phylum Streptophyta; class Pinopsida; order Cupressales; family Cupressaceae; genus Sequoia; species Sequoia sempervirens. Next base: position 6,729 of record VDFB02012727.1, read on the forward strand.
AATTAGCTTTCCCTTTGCATCAAAAACCCTAATGCAATACGCTCACAAAAATGCCACAACAATGCTGCTCCAAATCTGATTATGCAATGATGCTCCAAACCTCCAAATGTCTCCAATGAAGTGCAATTAGAACTCCATCATGAGTTCTCCACAAGATGAGCTAGGGTTTCGTCCAACTCACTACATTCACAAGGTTTTTCGTCCTTGGAATGAAGTGCAAACAAAGAGAAGAATCTCCAAAATGAAATAAGATGTGAATCGATGCCCAAATGACCTCAAATGTTCTTATATTTATCGCCACCTTTCCCCTCCAAATCTGGCCGACCTCCTCAAGGCAAAATATTTATTTTATTTGCTTTTTTTTTCTCCTCCAATCTTGGCCGACCTCAATAAATTATTCTTATTTTATTTTGTTATTTATTTATTTAATTATATTATTTATATTTTAATATTATATAATATATATACTAGTGTTTAAAAACACTATTAAAATAGGGTAGATTTAGGGCAAGAAAAAGGGGACATTACAGTCCTCTATTCCTGGAATTGCTTGCCCACAAGCAATTGCAAGCTTGGATACTGCAAAACATCTTGCCATGCCCCCACCATGATCAAATTGCAACACTAAAGTATATAAAAAAAAACCAATTGTTGAAATGCAATAAATAACAATACAAATACTAAAAATATAAATATAAATATTAACAATTTAAATATTATTATAATTATTATCATTATAATATAATACTATATATATATATAACATGTAAAAATAATTTATAAATATAGTGGTAAAAGAAGAAACATATAATATATTAATATAAAATATGTAAGCATAAACAACAGCGATTGGAGTTTATAATATGCAGCAATTATATGATTATTAGAAATAACAATTAAATCCTAAAGATCAGCAATTAATAGTAGACAAAGCCAGCGATCCTTAATAGGTAATATTGTTGATCATTAAAGGCAGTGATTCTAATAAAAGACAGTAAACCTTAATTTAAGACAGCGATGGGACCCACATAAAATAATTAATAATTAATAAAGTTGGAACCTAATAAAAAAGGATTAAGGCAGTGCTTGGATTGTGAATGGATGTGTTCCTTACCAAGGTAAGGATGTAATGAAAAGAGGTGGCTTTTCCCTACCATTGAAGATATTAAAGGGGGAACAATTCATTGGTGAGATCAGGGAATAGAAATCAATGAGAAATCTGAATAAAAGAGCAGATGATCGAAGAGATCAGAAATAAATTTCTGCACTCAGAAAAGCAGCAGCTAGTGGTATAATAAGTAATTCATATGCAAATGAATGTATATGCATTTAATATATAATTTTGATAGGGATATATATATATATATGATTAATATTCAATGAGTTAAGATGTGTTATGTCTAATGGGTAAATAAGGGAAAATAGTGAATTTGTTTATATCATTATAACTTACATCTTTTCCTTTAAGCAACCATGTGTAAGGTAGGCAAGGAGACATATTGGCAAAAGGTGACTTATGGATTGTCTTGGTGGATGTTCCTAAGATGGAAAGGAATTGTCTTGGTTGGATGTTCCTTTTATGGTGCCCTACCATGTGTTTCTCACCCTCCCTACCATGATTGGTTATTGGAAAGGAGTCTATAGATTAGATTCAAGTTCAAGTTGTTATTTCATAAATGTTAATAGTTCTTTTATTCTTAAGTTCAATATCTATTATATGTTTTGCTATGAAATATTATTTGTTAAACAATTTTATGTTGTGTAATGGTCTCTTAAGGCAAATTCAGGCATACTCCAAGTAGGGGACATTACTATTGGTATCAAAGCCTTAATCCTGCCAACCAGCGGGACAAACTGAGTTTAACTCCTATTCAATTAGGATTAACTATTCAGCCCTCTTCTTAAGTAAATAATAAAATAAAATAAAATCAAGTGGGCCAACATTGCATTTCTATATATGTGTGTCTTTCACATGTATGCTTTGTGTCTTACGTGTATTTATGTGTATGCTTAGTGTCTTATGTGTATTTATGTAAACGCTTCGTGTATTACGTGTATTTATGTGTGCTTCATGTCTTACATACATCTATATGTTTGCTTCATGCCTAATGTATCTTCAACAACACTAACAAATTAACTTATTTAAAATTAAATTATTATTAGTCTCCAAATGCAACATTGAAGAGTTGTAACTATTGAGGTGAAAAGGTGTGACTCCCTCAAACTTGAGATATAAAAGGGAGAGCATTTCATTTGAGAAAGACATCAGAGTGGCCATTAGGTGAATGATTGTGGAGAGAGAGGGATGTCTTGCCCGGTGTGTGTGTGAGGGTGGCACCAGGCATGTGCCTAGTGTAGCAGTCTGAGGAGTGGCTTGAGGATGGCAAAAGTTTAAATGTAAAGGTCTTGTCAAGCATTAAGGTGGCTGTTTGCTCTTGTTTCCATGGTTACATTTGCCAGGACAATGGCTGGCGACAACAAATGGTATCACCATTAATTTGGTAGGATTTTTGGGTAGTTTAGAGGCGGTTGGCAGCTTTTTCTCACTTGCTTTAGCAAACACAACAATCCACAGTGATTCTATAACTTGGTATGGAGACTCCTATCAGCTTGATTTACTTACTTAAAAAGTTATAGGCTTTCTTGGGCAAAATCACAAAGAATAGGTGCGGTCGGTTTGTAAGGTGGGACCCCTTGGTGTTGGGCGACAGAGCTGATACTAGGAAAAGAGTTTATTGTTTCCTCAAAGCGATACGGGACGAATGCAGACATAGCCTCGCGTTTCATCACTGCCCTCTTGGACTTGTAGGTGTTGAAGGCCATGGTGCTTCTAATGGCTAGAAAGTTGGTGGAAGTGAACTTGTTGGGAGGGATTGAGGAAGTGTTAATCCTCGTGGAACTTGGTGTGGGTATGCCCCGACCATGAGATTTACCCAGGGTGTTCCTTCCCAACATCATTGTGGTGCATTTTCTCTTGGATGTCAATGAAGAGCTCTCAGGAGAACATGGAAGCGAGCCCAACATGGTGTGACTTCTGAAAGTGTGGCTATGCTTAGGCGGCACGAGGGTCTTCCAGAATGAGTGGTTCCATGATTACCTCTAGACAAAGGTGTGATGCAAGATTAAAAGATCTACAGGGGATTTGAGTGTTTGTTGTTTTGAGTGTTTAGAAATCCTAGGTATGTATATATTTTGAGTGTATAGAGCATTATTGGTAGAAAATGATTGCAACATTTTGATAAATCTTGATGTATATATGGGTTAGGGTGGTCGGTACAAAGTTACGATGCTGAATATGTATGTAAAAGGGCTTGAATGCTACTTATTACATGGTGAACAGTGTGGTAGTTGCTGATACTTGTGGGGTGGTGGGTTTTGAACTTCAAAGTTGCTATGGTGGACTCTGTCTTGCTCTTTGAGGTTTTTAATATAATATATACATTTACATAACATCTTTAGAGAATTCAATTGAAAATGGAACCTTAAGTGATTTTGCAACTAACTTAAATTAGGCTCTCAAGAATAGTGATGATGTAAGAAGGGATGTGAATCCTAATATGAAAGGATGTAACCCCTAATGTGAAAAGTTGTGACCCTTCAAATGTGAAAGTTTATGACTATTCAAATGAAAGGTTGCGACTCTTCAAATGTGAAAAGTTGTGACCCTTCAAATGTGAAAAACTATGATTCCCTCAACAATAAGATATAAAAGGGGCATGGCCATACTTAACAAATTTGGTCATGAAAAGTATTTCAAGAGTTGAAGACATTTTTAACTTCTAACTAGTAAAGCCCACTTTATTTTAATTGAAAAATTTGGAGCAATTTTATATTGGAGTAATGCTAAATAATAAGCCATATAAATTTAAATTTTTTCCTTGAAGCAAGTATTAAAATCATTTATAATAAAATTAAATCAAATGCACAACATTCAATATTAGTGATGCCTTTGGTTAATGTTTATGGGTAACACCATTGCATTGAATCACTACATCCATAGCCTAATATAGCTACAACAATGACGTTTGTAGCTTTGTCCCAATAATACATCAGGGAGTAATAAGGAAGCAAACTTCATTTTCCTCTCCATTAATTATCCTTCTTTGTGCACTATTGTTAGGCTATAAAATTTGAAGTAGGTTATCATTGAGTATATAGGAATCTTAGCTCTTCCACTTACAACACGATCTTGTGAGTAGGTTGTCATTAACAACACAAATCTCTTTCATGCATTGCCTAAGTTTCACATATGTTAAGGTCTTCTTCACATATTGATGGGTATATAGAAAGGACCTACTTTTTCAATGTATTGACGGGCATATTGGAAGGGCGGGCATATTGGAAGGTTTGATGTATTGGTCTAGCAAATATATATAAAGCATGTCCGTTTGGAGTTATAAGGAAGCCCTCATTTTTGTTTAATATGACTTCTAGTGCTCCCAAAATAGTTCTTCTCAACTTAGTTGTTGAGAGGTGACAACTATTCATTTTGGAAAACAAGGTACAAATTCATCTTGAGTTCGAGGATTTGTGGGAAATTGTCAATGGCATTGTCAAACATCACACCTTAGATATGATGTACAACAAAAGTATGACAAGGTTGATTGAAAGGCTAATTTGATCATCTTATTTGGTGTTTTAGATGAGGTCCAACCTCATATTTGAATTGCCACATGTGCAAAAGAAGCATGGAATTGGCGCAAAACCATGCACGATGTAGAAAATTAGAATTAGATTCTCCATCTCCAAAGCTAACTCCATTGCTTTAAATGTATCGTGAGAAAGTGGAGGCTTTTCTCATAAGAGTAGCCTAGTTACAAATATCTCTGCAAGCCTTAGGGGAATTCATCACAGATGACTCACTTGTACTCATTCTTTTGAGAGCACTACCCTTTGTCTACAATGTTTATCACATGTTCAAATGTGGCTAGCAAGAAGTCCACGCTTGAGGAACTTGTAAATATACTTCAACAAGAGGCAATCCAAGAAAGGACACCCATGGAGAATTAGGCAATCTCAACAACTCAACATGGTAAGAAACTTGTTCGTTAAGGTGGTTGATCTAGATTGTAGTAGTAGGAGAATAATACTTAACCCATAGATGAATTGTCTCATTTGTGATAAGAAGGGTCACGTGCTCTAGGAGTGTTGGTGAAATACCTATTCAAATGGTGATTCCAACTAGAAGAAGCCACAACAAACATCTCACTAGGACATGAAGAAGAATCCTTGATGGAAGAAGTTGCCCAAGTGTAATATTCCCCCTTAATTTTTTCAATTTTAATCAGCACCAAACACCATTGTTAGCGTTAGCTTCAAATAATAACCAGCTTGAAAAGTAACCCTTCACTTTTTGATCACCAAGATCCCAATGTGGGCGAGGTGAGAGCATATGGTTCTGGGGATCATTAGCAAATTGGAAATGAATTACAAAGCTGCTAGGCGGCTAGCTGACCATGAATGAAAGTAAATGCTGGAAATACAAAGTAGATTGGATAGCTGACCATAAGTTCAACCAGTTATTATTGAGGGAACAAAACAAATTACAAAATAATGAAGGCAAGCCCGACCATGAATCACTCTACCATATTGATTGGGGGAATTATTAAACTTAAATTGTTGAAATATAAATGCTTCAACCACTTATCCAGTGAGAGCTAAATACAAAACTTAATTGCAACAAGTAAATAAATGACTGTTAGTACTACTAACCAGCCTTACAATAAATGAGTTTCAGTTGCAAAACATGTCAGAATAAAGGCCAAATACAACCAATGATTAAGGACATTATCCTTAACTCTTTACAATGATTACAATCAGATTTTAGCCTCTAAATATCAAAAAATCAGAATTACTTCAAGTCTAATTAGAAACAGTAAACACATAAAATCAGACCAGCAAGTAAGAAATTCACCAATATGGATGCAACTCCTTCAATGCAGCTTTGGAAGACTTCAAACAATAGTCAAATGAAGCCTCTAACCAAAGTGTCCAAAATCCAATGAACAAATAGTGCCAAAATAGCAGCAGAGACTTGGCACAAGTCCCAATGCAACCAACAATGAAGTGGTATGGCCTCCAAGAAGGTCGACCTCTTCTAGAAAAATCAATACTCATAAATAAATTCCATAAACTTGCAATTCTAGGTGCCCTTCACAGTAGAACAACATGAGCCACTACCAAGAATGAAATAAAATCGATGGCAAAGTTATCAACATAAATCTCCTTCAACCATGATGTTCAACAACAGAAATAAATAGATTATACAACAACAATCTATTTATAAAATTCAAAAATTAAGTTCAATCTGCACCTCTGTGTGAAGTGCAGTCTTCAGTCACCATCTAGGAAGCCATAGTTTCAAGCCCGAAGAATGGCATAGAAAGCTAGAAGGTGCGCAACCTTCGTAGCAAAGTCTAAACTCAGTTCAACAGTATAACATTACTAAATTTTCCAAAAGATCCTCAACACTTAGCAAAGCATCAATATATTGGCACAATTGGGCGATTGAAGCAACCTGTAACTCCAACCAAGAAAGCTCTTCAACTTCTCCAAGGGACATCCACCTCAAATAAAATATTTAAAACTTCTTTAGGCTCTTTCCCAAGTTGTCCCACTTTGAGGAAATATTAAAACATTAATAAGACATCAAATGCATTAGTAAGGCATCCATTTATGGCCCCAACTTTAAAACAAATTTGAATTCATCACCTAGGCATGGGGATACAAACTCAAAATAAAAAATTAACTAAGTGTTGAAACTAAGTCCAATGAAGCAACTAAAACCAACGCCCAAAATTGATTCTGCAAGATTGCCATAAATAACATGATGATCTGGGCTGAGCTATTGATAATTCCACTACCAAAAATAGACTTACTAAAAATAGCAAGTGCCAAAAATAGTAAGTTCATTTCAAAACTCAATGTAAAACTAAGCAAAACATAAGACTTACTATAAATGGTAAGTGCACGGAAAGGAGTTGGCCAGTTCAAGTGCATGTCACCGGCTTGGAGATCTGAAAGCCACAAAACCTAGAAACCTTTTCTGCATGTAAGGAACCAGAGAGAAATGCATGTCATTTTCTAAACATGCATGTTACCCTATCTTGAAGCTCTCCAAAACCTAGAAAACTCCACCAGACATGCATCAAAAACTCTCGCATGCAAGCCTTCAAGAAGAAGAAACCTCCAATGAAAGTGGAAACCTAATTTGCTCAGCGAGTTAGCCCTCACGGGTTTTAGGCTAAATCCAACTGAAGAGTGTAGGGCTAGAATTTGGGACATTACACCAACATCCTAGGCTCTACTACGCTGCAGTTTCCTGCTATAGCTTTTTTTTTGAATTTCTGGCTCCTGTTGTGATTTGACAGTTTCATGGGATGGTTGGGAGGGGGCCTCGGGAAGGCTCCCCATTCCAAGAATGTTGTCTTCTTGTCTGGCGTTATTGCTGCGGTGGCGAGAGAACCAGTCTTGCTATTCCCATATAGCGTCCCCTCCGCCGTACTTCCCGTCCTTTCCCACAGAGAAAGAATGAAGAATTTTTGGAAAGTTTCCCATATCTCCATCTTTTGGGCTTAACTCTTTCTCCTATGAGGAAGAACCGACTTCCTATGTGGACAACTAGTGGGGTTTGACTTGCCAGCTTCAAGTAAAAGGTTATTGGAATTTGCTTCCTGCTCAGTGACTGGCTAGGAAGTAGATGTTCCTGAGGTTCTGATGCTAAAGGTGATGGACAACCTCAAACTGGTGCTTGTTGGGAATTTTTTGGTGTACAGGACAAATATTGAACTGGTTCATCAATGGGCTACTTCCACTTGGAATCTTAAAGGTAATGTCACCATTAATGCTATGCCTAGACGTATCTTCATTTTCTCCTTTGTGGTTTATGAAGATATGCTGAAGGTTTTAATTGGTGGTCCCTGGGAATTTGACTTGGGATTTAAAAACTCTCTCTCTCTACAAATGGAAATCAAGCTTTGAACTGTCGGCTGACCTGGGTGCCTCGGCTCCAACCTGGGTCTACCTTCTGGGCCTCCCTCTGGAATTTTGGGAGAAGGGAATTTTAAAAGTATCGCCAACTCTTTTGGGAGTCTTCTGGCTATAGATAAGATTACTTAGGAGAGATCAATACTGATGTAATGCCTGTATTTGTGTAAATGTGGCAGTGAATATAGTCCTACCTTCCTCAATCCTTCTTAAGTCTAAATTTGGTAACTAGACTCAACCCCTGGAATATGATAATGCCCATCTCTTTTTCCAGCCGTGCAAGAAGTTTGGTCATCTCATTGACTCTTGTGGGAACAAACTTGGCGAGGGTTCAAAGGCTAAGGAGTAAATTTTAGAGGAGGAACACTATGCTAGTGAAATGGCTTCATGTGCTCAACCTACTACTATTCTTGTTCAAGAGGTGTTTGTTCCCCTACTGAATGATAACCCGAACCTAGGCAAGAAGTCTATTTCTAATCCTTTTTTTGTAACAAATGATTCGGTATGCCTGAATCTTGAAGTTTTTTCCCCTATTTCCACCCTTCCAACCCCTAGCTTTCCTAAAAAGGTGGATCTGAATGGGTGGAGGATGTATATAAGGAGAATGTTCCATTTGGGGGATCCCTTATGGAGAAAAATGAGCAGGCTACCCAGGAGAAGGTTCATATTCTAGGAGTGGGAGATGAGCTTGAAGAAGGTGAGTACATTCTGGTTGAGACAAACCTGTCTTTGGAGGACATGCACTCCTTATCCCAAATAGGAGCAAGAAACCTGAGTGACTCTTTAGATCTTTTGGGCTTCCCTCGAGGGTCTAGTGATAAAGAAGATGAAGAGGGATGGTCCCAAGGTCCATCTAAATCCAAAAAGAAAAAGAAACCAGATGTGGGAGGGAGAAATAAGGTGGGAAGACCTTTCCAAAAGGATTATGGAACTAAAGATATAGTGACGGATGTGGCAACTGGAAAACAAATAACCTTAGACTCGATTGTAGGGTCGAAGTCCAAGAAGAAGCAACTTCAATTTCTTCTCTAGGGTGAGGGTGGTGTTGTATTTTTCTTTACCAACGTAGTACCTTTCCTAGAATATAAGGGGCCTTAATAGCTCGTATAAACAATTTTTGGTGAAATCCTATATTCTTGACAATAAAGTGGATGTTCTTCTCTTTCAGGAAACTAAGATGAAGAAAGAGACTTTTGATAAAGTTATTTTGAGCATCTGGCCTGGCAGAAATTATTTTGTTAGTGAGGTGGAAGGAGCTTCATGTGGTATTGCTACTCTTTGGAATCCTTCTAAACTTAAAGGAACTTTGAGTTCAACTAGTAAGAACACTCTAATGATTACCCTTGAAGACATTGTTTCCTAGGAGAAATGGAACCTAATAAACATTTATGTGGTGAATTTGAGTAGGGATAGATTTTTTCTTTTGGAATAATTAAGTGATGCTATTTCTTATAGGAAAGATGACCATTGGATGCTTGGAGGGGATTTCAATTCTCTCTCCTTCCCTCAAAGAAGTTAGGAGGGCAGGATGATTATTCTGATAGTATAATGGAGTTGGTTGAGTTCTTAAATTCAGCGGGTCTTATTGATATCCCCCTCTAAGGAACTAAGTATACTTGTTCCAATAGAAGGAATGGAAACCATCTAATTCAAGTCAAATTAGATAGGTTTATGATCTCTGCTAATTGGAATATCTCCCAATTCCTTTCTCTTTCAACTCTTCCTAAGTCTGGTTTTGATCATAATGCCTTGGTGCTTAAAAGAAACATGGATCATAATAGGGGGACATTTCCCCTTCATATTTGAAGCAATGTGGAGTCTCCACTCATATTTTGCTACTCTTGTCAAAACTTGGTGGGAGGAACCTATAACTGGTACCCCAATGCATTTTCTAGTAAAAAACCTAAGTAGAATAAAGCAAAGAGTGAAAGGGTGGAATAAGGTGACTTTTGGCAACATCTTTGAGATAAAGAACACCCTAGGAAAAAGTTTAAAAGAGGTTCGGGATATTATGGAGGTTGGTCAGGTGGATGAACAGATATGTGCTAAGGAAAGAGACCTTGAATCTCAATGGTATAAGATAAACGAAAAGGAGGAAATATTTATGAAACAAAAGTCAAGGATCCAATGGCTAACTGAAGGGGATAGGAACACTAAATTATTCCACCAATCCACTTTGAACACAGAAGCATAAACAAAATTAGATTGCTAGTGAAAGAGGATAGCTCCATAGTGACCAATGAAAAAGATATTGCACAAGAAGCTGTTAACTTCTTCACAACCCACCATATGGCTTTTGGAAATGTTAATTAGCTAAATGCTGACTTTATTGAAGTGATCCCTAAAGTAATTTTTGATCTTGATTTAAAGATTATGACTAATGTTGTTTCTATGGAAGAAGTAAAAAAAGGTTGTGTTTTCCTTTGGAGCCTTTAAAGCTCTTCGCCTAGATGGGGTTCCCTCCTGCCTTTTTTTAGACCTACTGGGATATTGTTAAAAATGATCTTTTCAATACTGCTAGGGACTTCTTCAGGCCAGGAAGGTTGTTGAACCAATTGAATGCTACTTTTATAACCCTTATCCCAAAAAATGTTGATGCCTTGGCCATGAAGGATCATAGACCTATTAGTCTATGCAATACAGTCAACAAAATTTTCTCAAAAATATTGGTGTTAAGACTTAAACTAGTGTTAGGTAAAATGATTGCCCCAAATGAGAAAGGTTTTGTCCAGGGAAGAAATATTCTTGATGCTGTCATTTCCACCATGAAATTATCTACTCAATGGACCACTCTAAGAAACCTGGGATGACCTTCAAAATTGATATTTCTAAGGCCTATGATAGAGTCTCATGCCCTTTTCTTTTTGTTGGTCTTAGGAAGTTTGGGATAGAAGGAAGATTCCTAAAGATGATCTTTGCTTGTGTTACCTCCCCCATGTGTTTTGTTCTAGTTAATGGTATTCCCCAAGGTTTTTTCTCTTCTGTTCATGGCCTTAGGCAAGGTGACCCCCTCTCTCCCTACCTTTTTATCATTGTTGCTAAATTTATTGGCAAGATTATCTAAAAAATGGTGGAATCTAAAGTGCCCAAAGGTATTAAAGCTACCTCATCTCTTATGCCTGATTCCCACCAATAGTTTTTTGATGATACTCTAATGTTTGGGGAAGCCTCGGTGGGGGAAGCAGGTCTTAGGAAATAGGTTCTCAAGAACTATTCTATTGTTTTTGGATAGTGTATCAACTATGAAGAAAAAAAAAATTACTTCTTCAATACTGACCAATTGATTAAGGACAGAGTGATTAAAATCCTGGGATGTCAGGAAGCTACCTTACCTAATGCCTATCTAGGCCTACCTTTGATCTCTAAAAATTTGGAAAATAATTACTAGAATCAGCTAATTGAGAGGGTTCACAAAAAACTCACTAGATCGAATGGGAACCTTCTTAGCTTGGTAGGAAAGGTTCAACTTCTCAAAGCCTCCCTTCAAAATATTCCAATATACTACCTATCCCTCTTCAAAATTCCTTCCTTTATAGGGGAAAAGATATAATAGATTTAAAGAAATTTTTATGGTCAGGAACTGAAGAAAAAAATAGATTGTCCTTGGTTAGTTGGGAAAAAGAGTGTACTCCCAAAAGGAGAGGGGGTTTGGGAATAAGAAGAATATCCATGCTTAACAACTCCCTAACGACTAAAATTGGTTGGAATCTTCTTGAAGGCTCTAAAGATTAGGTAAAAATCTTCCAAGTAAAGTACTTGAGGAACAACAATCCTGGACGTTTTCTCTCCTTGTCTAACCTACCTAGTGGTTTTGCTTTATGGAATCATCTTGTTTAATTGAGGAATTTGTTGAAGCTTGGTGTAAGAAAGAGAATTGGGAATGGGAATAATACCAACTTTTGGAAGGACCCTTGGATAGATACTTCTACTTTGTCCTCAATAGAAGAACTAAATCCTCTTAAACATAGCCTAAATAGGATTTGTGGTAAAAAGGTTTCTGACTATATTAACTAGGAGATGGAGGAACCAAAATGGAAGGATTTCAAATTTTTATTAAGGATGGATAATCTAAGAGGCCATAGATAGGTAAATTGGGATCCAATCCTCCTAAGGTTGCATAATATGATTGGGGAAGCTAAGTGGTTTGATAGAGAAAGTGAAGATAAGTGGCTTTCAAAAGGTATATCTTCAAGTTGTTTCTCAGTTAAAAAGGTTTATGAAGAACCGGTGAAGCCTCTGGATGCATTTTTAGATCATTTATGGGATAAGGTGTGGTTAAAGAACTTGGTTCCCAAAATTAACTGTTGATGGTGGACTACATCTCATGGTAAAATTCTTAGTATTGACAACTTAGTTAGGAGGGATTTCCAACTGGTTAATAGATGCTCCCTCTGTAAGTGGGAAGAGAAGTCAATTATTCACATTTTCTTTCACTGTCAATTTGCAAGGGAAGTGTGGTCTTGCTTCTTGTCATTGTTATTCTTTGATTGGGTGTTTCCTCATTCAATGAAGTTATTTATAGAAAGTTGGTCGAATTATCCTTTTACACATAATGTAATTATTGACCTCTAGAACCAAGTTCCTCCATTTGTCTCTTGGGGTTTATGGAAGGAAAGGAATAATAGAATATTTAGGGATGTGGAGAGAAGCAACCGAGATGTTAGTTTGATCATAAAAACTCAAATTAAGGAAAAAATTGAGGCTAGAAGATACAACTTCTCCAAAGCCTAGCCTAACTACAAAGAAATGAGAATTAGGTAGAATTGAGGCCTAAGGAAGGATCTTACTAAACTCAATTGGTCAAAGATGCTAACCAGAATGGCTACTATGTGGAGCCCTTTGTAGAAGAATTGGATAAAGTTTAACTTTGGTGGGTGATCAAAAGGCAACCCAAGATTAGTTGGAGCAGGGGGGTCTACTAAGAAACCACAAAGGAGAATGTATAGTGAGCTTTGGCATGAATATGGGTGTCTATTCTAATAATAAAGTTGAAGCAATGACTGTGTTAGGGGGCTTCAAATCTCTTAAGGAGCTAGGTTATAAAAATGTCATAATAGAAGGGGACTCCAAGCTAATAGTGGATATTCTGAATGAAGAGGTTGTGCCACCATGGGAGTTAAGAAATATAATTGATAAATTCCAAGTCATTAAGAAATTATTTACCAATTGCAGGGTGCAATATGTCTATAGAGAGGACAACAAAGTTGTTGACTATGTTGCCAACGAGGCGCAGAGTTGTACGGGGTGGACCCGATGGACTAATGGTAATGTGCTGAAGTCTTTAAGAGACTTGATTCTAAAGGAAAATTTTGAAAATGAGTACAATATGCAAAGATGAAAGGTTAATGTTATGCGGGAAATATGAGATCCAAGTGGTGCCCAATGGATTTCTGTGTAATGATGACATTGGGAGTACGAGATTGTATTTTATGATCTTGGTAGGAAGTACTATTAATTATTCTTCCTTCATGGAGGTGACCAAAAATCACATGAAGTTAACCAAGTTGTTAAGGGTTGTCATTTCAAATTGTGTTGATTTTCCTTGTGTTAGCTATTCCAAAATTTCTAATGTGGAGAAAGGTATGAAAATTAATTGGGATTTTAATACTTGTAAGAAAAATGATGGGATTTTGGTACCGACAATTGTGTCGCTAGCCTTCACAAAAAGAAACTTCTTAATTCACAATTTTTTATTGGCTTTGATTGTTATTTGGAGAAAGAGTGTTTGCTACATTACAAAAAGAAAGAGAAAGGAGTGGGAGATTATGAAGAAAAGTCCACTGTAGCTGAAGAATTTGCAGAGAAGCAAAATGGGAGGCCCATAGAAATGAATTGAGCCTCCTAATTGTCAATCCCTTAAGCAAAATGTGAATTTATGGAGGCTTTTCAAAAAAATTGGTATGGTTCCATTCTTCCAATCCCTAAAGGGCTACAATGAGAACCTAATGGAAAAGTTCACCAACTCCTAGAGGAAGGGTAGCGTAACCATTGGAGCAGTGAAGTTCGAGGTCACAACGAGATTCATAGCTAAAGCAACTGGTTTAAAAAATCAAGGGATTAAAGTTGCAAAGAAAAGTGGGGCTGACTATCAGAAGTTTGTCAAAAAATTCATGTACGAAGGGGAGAACCTCAAAAGATTTCAGAACGGGTATGCTAGGTTGGAACTCCCTCCTCCCTTTGTTTTAGTTAGCCTATTTGTTATGTGGAATTTTACTTTAGAGGGAAGGTATATGTTGGTACATGCGTACCATTTTCCCCAGCTAAATCACATTCGGCATGGGGAGAGAGTAAATTTTCCCTTTTACTTGTTGTCCTCCCTGTAGCTCAATATTGAGAAGGGTATCAGTCCTCCCCTTCACCAAGGTCTAATGTTAACCTTGTATAAGTATGCTTTGGAATTGAATTCTCATGGAAAACCCTTTGGCTAGTAGAAATGAGAATCCCAACCATATTGAAGAGGATAATGAGGAACAACCTGTAGGTGAAAATCTTGTTGCTGTTGAAATCTCTGCTATGGAACCTAACCCTCGCTCACCTCCAATTTTTGCTGCTAGGAAGGTGCTAATTCCTGCAAAAATCCAATCCCCTGTGGCCAATGTTTCCAACCCCTCAACTCTTGTGTTGCATAAGAGTGAGGAAAAAAGAGTTTATGAGATTGAGTTCATCAGAGCCACGTTGGAGAAAAGAAAACACGTGTCTTTGTTGTTGGAACTTCCCAAGGCGAAGAAACCCAAAAGAGACTTAAACCCTAGGGATGCCATTAATATTTTTGAGGAAGGGACACATAATGAGGAGGTGAAGGAGACTTTGTAGGGGAAAGGGATGGAAGGGAGTGGTGGGAGAAGGTCAGCCCACCTAGCAAAAGAAGCCTTGAAAGACAAAAAAGGAAAACAAAAAATGACTGTGTGTGATGAGGAAGGCCTGGAGTATGAAGAGTTTGAAGCCTAGGAGGAAGAAGATTCAAAGGATATGGACTTTGAGGACTCAACTTATGAGATGGGGGAAGAAGTATCATAAGAGGATAAGGAAGAGGAAGAGGAGGAACAAATTGAGCAATTTGAGGAACAAAAGAATGAGGTTGAGAATGTGCAGGATGTTGGGGATATGGATATGGAGATTAAAACAGAGGACTCAAGCAATGAATTTTAAAGAGTAGAATAACTTTTATGCAGGTTTAGTTTGAAGATATGGAAAAGGATTTAGTTACACTCATGAAGGTAACTAAAAGACTGATGAGGAGGGAAATGTTGGGAGCTACTTCTGGAGAATCCAAAATTACCAGGAAGCTAAGGAAACAAGGGAAGCTAGATGTATTGAAGATGTTGGACGAGTCCGACCTGACTGGAGAGAATACATCTCTCTCATGGGCGAATATGGGGACCTGCTGAAGAAATCCAATTAATGGCTTTTTGTTGTTGCTTTGATGACTAGAAAAGTTTTTTGTCCTTTTGTTTCATAATCTCATACTGTTATTTTATAATAGCTATGATATGGTGGAATACCACTTGGGACACTGTTGACTTAATTAATGGTTTACGTAGTTTTAAGTTTGCTAGTAGAAACTTACTATTTTTTATTTTACTGGTTGGACTATGGTTACTATGTTAAATGATGGCCTGTGAGCTAATCGAGTTACTATTTTTTGGGTTTTGCTGGTGGTGTTGTTTCCCACCTTTTTTCGATTCCTTTTGTTTGTTGTGTAACATTGGGATCAGGGCCCTTCCTTGCTTATCTAATCAAAAACATGGTAATGTTGCTGATTCAATGAAGGAGGATTTTGTCTATGTTGCTTAGACTCAAAAATGTCAACCTGTCAATCAGTGTAGTATGTGGATTTTGGTACCTCTAGAAACATGATTGGACAAAAGGATTGGTTTGTTTCTTTGGATCATTTCTTGTCCAATGGGAAATGACTTGTGGTAATGATATTGCTTATGGTGTCAAAGGCATCGATAACATCTTGTTGCATCTCTACACACATATTTTCCAACTCACAAAGGTTCTCTATTTAGTAGGGCTTACAAAGAGCCTATTATTTGTCAGTAAACTACTCAAACACAACCTCAAGGTGGACTTTGATCAACAACATGGTGCTAAAATTTGTTTCATTTGAGACAAGTCTACGAATTCCTTAGTCATTACATATTCTTCAAGTTGGGAAGATTTTTTTGGTTGATGATGTCATGCATGACAATCAAACCGCCACTCTCTATGTGGAACCACACTACATGTCTCTGCATAGAAGGTACAATCACCTTAATGTCAACGATTTGATAGCACTTTGTTGACATGATATTGTGATAGATCTATCCACCATTTATAAGATTACTGACCTCTATTCTAGTTGTCTTGTTGGTAAGCAACATCATGCTCCATTTTAGTCCAGTGACCTGTGAGCTATCGGTACCTTGAATTTGGTACACAACGATCTATGCAGGCCCATAGCACCCAACCAAATGTATTTTCAGCTTGTTATGGATGATCGCATTTGAAGGATGTGGGTGTATTGTGGGTGTATTGCTTGCACACCAAAGATCAAACTCTAGAATAGTTCAAGAAATCCAAAGCCCTTGTAAAGTGGTCCATTGGCTATCACGTTTATGTCCACTCAGATTGAAGGGGAATATGATAGCAAGGCCCTCACCACTTTCTTCAAGGAGCACGACATTAGGTGGTAGTTGACCAAAAAATACATGCCTCAACAAAATGGCATTGTAGAAAAGTGTAATATCATCATGGAAATTGCACATAACATAGAAGCAAATATCCTTCGTGGGAATTTCTTGGCAAACCATAGAATAAAGATAGTTTCAATTTATGAAGGAAAAATAGAGAAAATATTGGGCTAGGGTTAGGGTTAAGTAAAAATAAGAAAAAAATGCAGAAAAAAAAGCACCAACCCTAGATTTTTTTGACACAAAAATTTCATTTTTAGTTGAAAAAGTATGATTACTCATCAAAATATTGTGTTCTTTTATAATTGTGATTTATCACATTTTATTGGTAGTAAGTCCAACAAAAAAATTGGTATAAACATGTTGATTTGATAAAATCCAATCTCTCGTGAGTTTTTTGTAAATTATTGGCAAAAGCAAAAGATATAATGCTTCTATGGTACATACTACATAGTATGTTAAAAGATTCAAGTCTTGTTCCTATATTTTGGGCTGAAGCAGTCCACACAAATGTCTTTGTTGAATTGAGCACCCACAAAAGCACTTGATGGCATCACTCTTGAAGAGTCATGGATTGGGCATAAGCTCCCCATTTCACACCTTTGATTGTTTGGATGTACAACCTATATGCATGTTCCCAAGGAAAAATGCAAAAAAATGGATGAGAAGTTATTGAAATGTATCTTTCTTGGATATGGTTCTAAGTCAAAGGGGTATCAACTCATGGATCATGATATGAAAAAGTTGTGTGTAAGTAGATATGTGATCTTTGATGAGAAAGGTGAGCCCAACACATCTTCCTCACAACTCCTTCCTCTAGATTCTTCACCTCAAATCATGTCCCAAGAAGATGAAGATAGACATATTGAAAATGAAGGAGATGATGGTGATGAAGAATCTACCCAGCCATATCTACGTCCATCCATGACTGTTGTGCACCAGGTATCGAAGTGTTATTCTACTATTGTGAAAGATGCAAAGATTATTGGAGTTCCATGCACAACAACTTCAAGATCAAGGACTCACAACAAAACATGTAGAGAAGTTAATCTAGCCCTCGTGCTTAGTGATTCAAAATTCAAAACCTATAGCAGTTCAAGAAGTTCTGAAGTCAAAGGCATGGAAAGATGCCATGGATGCTGAATATTAGGCATTGATGAAACTAATACATGGGAACTTGTTGATCTTCCTCCTAGAAAGAAAGTAATTGGATGCAAATGGCTATTCAAATCATGTACAAGGTAGTTGGAAGTGTTAACAAGTATAAGGTTCTACTTGTAGCAAAGGGCTTTGCATTGGAGGAAGGCATAGATTATGTGGAGACATTTGCTCCCACAACCAAAATTAAGACTACTAGGATGGTTCTAGCTATGGCATCATCATTTGGGTGGTAGGTTCATCATATGGATGGGAAGAGTGCTTTCATGAGTGGAGATCTCAAAGAAGTCTATAACCCAAATAGAGGGATTCACTGCACTTGGTCAGGGACAAAAAGTGTGTAAAATTGTGAAATTTCTCTATGTTTTGAAGTAGGCTCCTAGAACCTTGTACATAAAGATCAATGGACATCTCCTACAACAGGGATTCAATAGGAATCCATATTGTCCTAATCTATACCTCTATGAGCAAGTTGGGGAGATTATTTATGTTGATGATTTCATCATCACTGATAGTTCACAGCAAATGGTAGAAGCCTCAAAGAATGATCTCAAAAGGTTGTTCAACATGAGAAATCTC
The DNA here is from genome assembly GCA_007258455.2 of Sequoia sempervirens. Classification (NCBI taxonomy): domain Eukaryota; kingdom Viridiplantae; phylum Streptophyta; class Pinopsida; order Cupressales; family Cupressaceae; genus Sequoia; species Sequoia sempervirens. The sequence continues at coordinate 25,127 of VDFB02012727.1, forward strand.
AAGCTATTGCACTATTGTCTTGGATCAGAGGTGTGGCAATCAAGGAATCATCTTTTTGTGATAAATGAAACACACCAAGACACTGCTTGTGAAATTTTGGATGATAGATTGCAAGCCTATTTCTACACCGTGGAGGCACAATTGCAGCTAATTCACATAGATTCATAACCTCAGATGAATGCTACTATTTATTGTCAGTTGATAAGGAGTCTTATTTACCTAACCTATACTAGTCTAAATATTAGCTAGCAGCAATGATATGAACTATCTTTCAAGGATTATGTAGGAACCTAGGGTTTGCCATTGGAAGGCAACCAAGTGATAGTTGAGGTATGTCCATGGTACACTGGATTTTGGCCTGGAGTTAAGAAAAACGACCAATTTTTCTTGATTGGATACATAGATGTAGACTATGTAGGATCCTTGGATGTCAAGAAATTGACTTTTAGATTTGTATTCTTTTTGGAATTTGGTCCATACCCTTGAGGAAGTAAGGAGCAAACCATAGTCGCTTGATCATCCATTGATATAGGGTATTGCATGTCTGTGAGCCATTATGGCTATGTCATGTTTTGACAATAATGGGAGTACTAGAGACACAACCTACACTCTTATATTGCAACAATTAGAGTGTGTTGAAGCTTGTTTTCAATCTTGTATTCCATGAATGCACTAAACATGTTGAGGTTCAATGCTACCTCATTCGTGAGCATGTTCAGCAGCAGAATATTTAGCTCCAGTTTTGTTCCATTTAGGAGCAGCAAGCTGACATCTTCACCAAATCACTTGCAGTTTGAAGTTCAAAGTCCTTTGACACTTCCAAACTTCTGCTATGGAGAAAATGATGTGATAAGAGGGGGAATGTTAACATATTATATTACATCATTGATATAGTTAGTTTATATAGTATATCAGTGACATTTTGTTATTTACCATCTTGAATGAGAATGGTGGTTAGTTAGTTGGTGGATGCTTATAGAACTATCACCCTTTTTTGGATTGTACAAAACATTGATTCATTGAGCAATACATGTCTATGCACGTTTGATCTCCAATTGTGGAAGCTTAGATTGAACTAGAAATTGAAGTTAATGTGTCTCTTATTTGGAAGGTTTAAGTTGTATGCTACCTTAGATTTTTCCAAATTAAAAAAGGACCATAGTATTTTGGAGAGAACTTAAAGTTTTCATCATTTAATTTTAATACATTTGCTCATATGGCTGTAGGCACACAAAAATCCAATGACCACCTTCAAATTCTCTCTCAGAATGATGTTAATCCACTTGTTTATACATTATATTTCATGAATGCTCCAAATTTTCCTTTACATGTATTGAGATTGTTCTAGAAAATCTTGTGCGGCAAGGACTTTTCCTCAAGACGGTACAAACTCCTTGTGATTAAGTGGCTGACAACCATTCAAATTTTAAAGCAATAAATGCTGTCATTTTGGCAGATGTAAGATTTGTAGTATTATACTACCATTTTTCTCGAGGTAGCCATTTGAATCACCTTTTAAATTTATTTTTTAATTGGAAGCAAAACATTGGAGATATATACCTATAAACACTTGTTAACAATTTCAGTTTGTCTCTTGATTTTGGGGTGATGGATGTGGGTGATATGCATAACTCATAGCAAAGGTATCCCCAATGGACACACCTCTTTCCAAAAATTGCTTGTTAATAAGGGGTTCTGCCGTCCGGCTTGTCAATAAAGTCCTCTGTTATAGAAGCTCTGGCATGGAGAACAGGCCTCCTTTCTGCTGAATGCCTCAGAAACTAATATTGAGTGAATATGGATGATAATTATAAATGTTGATAGACTCAAAGAATAAAAAACAACTGGAAGACAAATTTAGGCATTCAATCAAGAATTGTTAAACAAAGAAGCTAGTAGAGTTGAGGAATCACAATCAAGAGCTTTTGAAAAATGCTAGAAAGCCAAAATAAAGAAATTGATAAACTACAGTACTCTGCAGCTATCACTATGAAGGAGGCTTGGACTGCACAATGAACATACAAAAAACAGGCAACTATTGCCAAATCTCTGATACTGAGAAAATTACAAAATATGATACAATACTTTGTTATATAGGATATATAGAATAGAACATTCTAATCCACTGAAGGGAATACATATTGCAATTCCAAACAGGCAAAAGGATAACACAAAAATTATAGTAAAATATGGATGGCCTACATGTACCAATAGGACCTGCGTTATAATTAAATGAATAGTCAGAAAAACAAACCACTGCAGGTTTCAAGGCTTGTTCTGATCTCATACATTGTAAATGGGCCAACTCTTGAGTTGATTGTTAAAATGTGTTATATAGTTTGAAGACAAGGACATTTTTCTTTAGTTTGACTGCCATTCCAGTACAAAGATAAGTTTTCCTCAGCACTACCTTTGTTGTTTTTGCCCAAGATTTTTCTTTTCTATCATATTTCTTAGTAGCACTTTGAAAGTCTCCTATACAATCTGTTAATTTCAGGTGTGTAGGTCATAGTTTTGTGATTTAGAGTTGAGTGTTGATCTTGCATTGTTTGGTTTTGTCTTTTAAAGCAATCTTGTCATCTTCAAAACTTCAGCTTTATGTGAATGTTATATATACCAAGTGTATGGAGAACTTTTTTGTACACGTTATTTTAGAAATGACAAACAATTTGCAGACTTCTGACATTGCATAATTGTCTCTTCACGAGTGAATTCTCTTGTTGTAGGTGGATTGGCAAGGTCCTGTTTATTCCCAACATTGGTCATGAGCTAAAACCTAAGGGGTACAGAAGTTGAATACTGTATAAAATAAATTAGAAAAGAAATCCCATCTGGGGATTTCCACAAAGGGATTCGCATACACCAAATTGGTGTGCTGGCTTGGCCTGTTACTAATGAAATAGAAAACAGAAGAGCTCAAATTGGCTTTCTTCTCTGGTCTGATTCACTGATCCCTCAAAGTGATTTGATAAATGAGGCAACAGTAAACAAAACACAAAAGTCCAAAGGTACTGCTTTCCCAAGAAAGATTAGCTTATAGAGGCTGTTGGAAGGGGAAAAACCTTCCTGAAATAGGAAATTCATATGCCTGTCATTCAAGCAGATACAAATTTGTATTATTTTTGTCAACAGTGTTGAATGTGACAACTAAATCATTCAACCAGTAAAACTGCATGAATTAGAAAACTATCTTGCTTTTAGAAAATTTGCAACATTCTTTGCTTGATAGGATGGTGCTTCATTGTGGTGATTGAGTAGCTTGTTTCTTAATCACAATTTTCAGTCTTCTAGGATGAATTTGGATATTTATATCTTGTGTGCATCATTTTAAGCAGACGAAGAGGGGCGCTGGTTGCAGAGACAAAAAAATACATTCTTTATTCTTTGTATTTTTCTGCTCTTCAAGGATGATCCGCTGGATGGTCTAGTTACATTGGTCTGCTGAAGGCTACTAAATTTCTATCTTTTCTCATATGTTTTACATTGAAGGTGCTTTCCATACAGACTTTCCTGTGAATCTGACACCCCTAAGTAATTTGTTTACTGTTAAAAATGCTTTTAGTAAATTTGATGCTCAGACAACTCTCTAATGCTTTTAATTTGATCTTGTTTTAACCTATTCATACTTTTTGGTATCCTTCTTATTTTTGAAATAATTCTTCTGTTGCGATTGGCATTTTGTAGGATTCACCGTTTTATCTTGAGTTATAGTTCAAGCTATGTTCTCGCTGTGCCAGAGATTCATTTGTATTGCAATGGGGCAGCTTTATCATGCTGGGTTAACGGAATATTGATTTTTCTCTTGGAAAGCTGGGTGAAAAATAGTCTGCAAGAATTGGACTGAGATTACACCATGATGTCTTCATCAGCATTTTCTTGTAGTTTTCGTGAAGCACCAAGATCTACTTTACTTATTTATCAACCAAAAGTTTCTGGAATACAAACTCCAACTTGCTGCTTACCTAGGCTGGAAAGGAAGAACTCTAGGATTTTCTTAAAGACTCGAAGGAAGGAGTTCAGTATTAAAGACGTAAATGGCTTGTATGTTTATGGACATTTCCATTTACTAGAATGCTTACATTATACATATATGCAGTGTACATTACCATCTATTCAATAGTAGCTATTTAATGATGCTTTATATCCAGTTGTCTTACCCAAATGCTTGAGTTACTCCAAATTATTTGTTTTTTGCAGACACTGTTTGAACACCATGGTTTCCAGGCTTTGCCTTAGGCGATTCATTTCTATGAGATGTTCAATGGATGCTTCATTTGGTGGTAAGACCAACAAATTATCTGGCAAGCTTTACATTTCTTTGCAATTTGTTCTTTTGAATGCTATATGAATGGAAAGATGTGATTATAATGATCACCATACAATACCTATTAAGCTTGTTAATACTCTTAGATCTCTGTCATTGCTTTACATGCTCCATTTTATGATTATTGTGGGCATTGTATACGGGTAAAGATAGTATTTTATGTCACCGACAAGCAAGACATCAATTTGGTGTAAGAGACCTCCCTCGCGGTATCTCACAATGTGATTGTTTTTTATGTAACTCACATATTGCTAAAATCTTATACTTCTAGATTTTGACCTCTTCCCCAAGTTCGGTAGTCAACTTGAACTTGCCAATCCACCTACATCCACAGTAGCTAGATATTTATGTAATTTCACAGGGTATAATAAAGGCAACTGCCCTGTTTTCTTGGAAATCACACATTGCAGTTACAAAATGCCAAGTTCTTAGGATTCTTGTGGTCTTCAATGAATCATTACGGTAAAGAAGGGTAAATAAAGCAAATGGATCCTATCAACAAATAAATTTCCAAGATTCCTTTTTGGGATGATTACTTGTAGTTTGAAGAGTTTAATGGAGAGTTTTCCGTTGGGTTCCATAATGAAAACTAAACATTGCTTGCATTTGTTTTTATGAATTGTAAATGTCATTAGTTTTAGAGAAATAATATACGTGAAAGAAAGTGATTAAAAGGAACACTTTATTATCTCAAGGAGCCATCTATTACATTTTATTATTTTTGAAGTTGTAGATGCTTAGCAACAAATATTCTATGTAGCACATCTTGTTGAATCACTAATGTCAAATGTGACTGCTATAAGCTCTAACATGATGTATGATTTAACTTTATTTTTCCCAACCTCTGTTAACACAAAAATAAATTTTCGGCTTCCTTCAAATCTTTTTGTTATACATGGTTTCTTACAATCTGATGACCCTTACAAGTATAATGCTATCTTGACCTGTCTTCATGTACTGCATATCAATTTTGTCGGAAGCTCTAGAAATGCTTCCCAAGGAGCTGCACTGCATATTGGGAACTTCTCTTGGGCTTTAGATGCCAGGTGTGAGGGGAAATATTCCACCAAATTCACCCAGAACATGCACCCAGTCTCATCTTGTTATTTCTCATGCCATTGTTTGGGGCAGACCACTGTTGGAATGGAAAATTGTAGATGATGTGAAATTCCATCCTCCTCACTAGTAAGCCAAGGCCCCATTAGTCTGCATCAATATATTTAATATTTGTATGTAGGCTTCAATCAACATCCTGTTGAAGTTAATGTGTTTGCTCTCTTTCCTTTGTATGTATTTTAATTTGGTTTGAGGATTTTTTTATGTGAATTCCCTTCAAATACCTAGAAATATAAAATGACATTTTCATGTTCTTTCAGGTTCCTCACCAGTTTTTCCCAGAATAAATGTTAGGGATCCATACAAGCGGCTAGGAATAAGTAGAGAGGCTTCCCAAGAGGAGATTCTTGCAGCACGGACTTTTCTTGTTAACCAGTATTCAGGACATAAGCCAAGTGTGGATGCAATAGAATCTGCACATGACAAAATATTATTGGAGAACCTCAAAGAAAGGAGGAGGAAAAAAATTGATCTTCAGGGTAAATGGAAGAAATTTACTCAATCACGTGTGGCAAAGTTTATTGCTAGCAGGTTTGAACCCCCTTCTCTTGAGATGATTCTCAAAACAGCTGCATTATTTCTGGCTTTGGGAATATGGAGCTTTCTAAATCCAACAGAGGATGGGCCAGTATATCAGGTAACTTCTGTCAGCCTCAGTTACCTGATTGGATGTGTACTTAAATCTTTTTTCTATATCCATATGAATTTTTTGTTATGGAACTAGAGCATATCTAGTTATAAGCTAAAAAATATATACTATTTAGACAGCAAAAGCAAGTCTGCACAAAATTCATGGCAGTCATCACACATGTTCAGTTTTAATACAAGGTGCATCACATGATCTTCACATTACTGTCTGAAGTGGACTCTATACCAGCCTTATTATACATCTTACATTTATATACTAGAGTTGTATTATACTCTACAACTTAGTTTACATGACTCTAGTACTTTGTATTGACAGGTAAATATATATTTGCTCTAGATTTGTTTCGTGCTAGAAATCGTTGGGATCAGTTAAGTATTGGTCTGATCAGATACTAAAACATTGTTGATACTTGATAGTATGGTGTAGGATTAATTTACTCGTTGCTTTATTTTCATCTCAGTCATGCTTTTGCCATGCAAAAATGTTCTAGCAGACGAAGCAGCAGAGGAAAGTGCAAAGATAACAATTCAATTTTTTTCCTTTGTGAAAAACTGTCACACAGGTCAGAAGAGATGAGATGAAATCATGGTTTTGCAGTCAACTAGGTGAGTTTGATGGATGTAGGAAATTGCGGAAGAGGACTAACTAGGTAGGCATTGCGTTGACCTCAATAGTAGATATATAATTATAGGGAGACAATCAACAGAATATAAAATAGGTGATGTCATACAATGCTGTGCAACTCAATTGGAATTGCTTCCCTGATATTACAACATATTGAAACAAGATCTGTATGGATTTAGAATAAGATTGTGTTTTGTTTCTCTGTTCTGGCTCTTTACTGCAAAATGCAGCCAGGAAATCATCACAAATTACAAGATCCAAATGAGTTCATTTGATGTGCATATGCAGCTATGCTCATGCCAAGCAAGAACTGTGGCCTATTATTGTTGTTGCAATTTAATCTGTTGTGATCCTAGAATCTAAAGGGTGATGGAAAGTTCTGACAGTGACATTCTATTTATTGTTGTACTTTGTTTGATTGGAAACTAAATATCATACCAATAAAAGTAAATACTATTTAGTGAACTCAATCTATCCAAGGGAACACACTTTTTAATCAATACGATAGATTTGACTGTGAATGGCATACTTTACAGGCCTGCGTTCATTTCATTATTAATGTTTAGGATAAGACATAAAAGATTAAAGTTGATGAAGTCTCAAATTAGTGACACCTTATGGCAAAAACACAAGTGAAACTGACCTCAGACATGGTTTGGTAAGGGTCTTCCTTTGGTCTAGACCTGAGGCTTTTAATTAGTTGGATGTTATCTTTGTCATTTTTTCTTGTTTCTAGTTATGTAACGTCCCCTTATATTTTCTGGTGCAGGAGCACCTAGGCTAACCTCCATAGACTAGGAAATTTTGGCTTGTATCTGACCTTAGCCAAGTCAGAAGGTTTGTGTGTTTGTTTTGGACCTTAGAAGGTCATTGTTGTGGTTGGGTGAATTAGTCATTAGGACTAAGGTCACCATAGTTTAGTCTTTATTAATTATCTTTGCTTTAATTAGCCTTAGTAGCTTAAGTTTGGAATAGTGCCTTAAATGTGTTCTAAACACATCTATGTTGTTAGAAGATGCTAAAAGGTAGTTAAGGGAGTTGGATGCTCGGAATCAAGGAGTTAGAGGTCCTAAGAATTAGGGAGAGGACATAATGATAAGTTGCAAAAAGTTGTTGCAAAGTTGCATGACAACATTTGTCAGGTTGCATGCAACTTAGTTATCTTGGATCCCCTAAAAGATAGGAGTGTGGGATCGACCAACATCCCTTGAAACATGGAAAAAGGAATCTATGAAAGGTGTGGCTTGAATGCAAGATGTTAGAGTTGTTGTAATAAAGTTTTTGGTTTTGGGAAATAGAAATAATTCTGCATTTTCTGTGTATACCAAATGTTTTTGAGTGACAGAGCTATTAGATGAGTTAGATGTATTGATTTGACATTGAATTTGTGTTCATAGAGTAGTCTTAAGCATTTTCCATTCTGTGATTAAATTGTTTTAAGTTAAATTGGTGTTTTGAATTCATAGATTAGGGTCTAGAGGGTTTGTTGGTTCTGTTTTGTTCAGTCAGTCTTTTTATGGCTCCCCCATGAAATCTAGCCACGGGAATTTCCTGAGAGTAGATGGATTTGTTAGGGGAGCCATGTATTTGTACATATCTAGTAGTAGGAGTCATGTGGAGTCAAGCAATCATTTTTAAAATCAAACCCTAGGCGAGTTTGGGAAGTCCGGTTAGAGGTTTGATAGAGAAAAATTGAAGAACATAGGTAGGGGAAGGAGATACCGTATGGAATAGGTACAGTTCCAGGTAGGGTACAGTCACCTTATGACATGCTAAAAGGATTGAGAATTTTTCAATCTATTTGTTAAGATTAGGAATAAGAATTCAGTAAAACCCTAGTAATTAGGCCTATTAGCCCTCTCTACCCTAGAATATAGGAAACTAGAGTACGGAGGAGTCAGGGGTCTGAAACCCTGTGAAACATTTAAAGGCTCAAAAAGGGTATCTGAAAGTGAATTTTATTTTCTAGGTTGTTTGGAAAGTTTGAGCAAGAAAAGCAAAAAGGTCATTGTCAAGGGCTACAAGGAATTAGGCCTCTTCAAAGCAAAATCTTGAAATCGGTAAGAGTGAAGATTGAAGTTCCTCCAAGATGAATCCAATTGGATGTGTTTGGCAAGATTTCAGTATCTCAGACACCCCTAGTAGCAGTTCAAGGTGTTGTGTGATGTTGGCACTTAGAATCTTCTAAGTGGAAGAGATAGTTTACCAATTGCAAAGAGGTGTTGGTCTTCCAGGGTGAAACACAAGAGGAAAACTCTTGGAGAAGAGTTGGAGAAGGACTTGGTTAATCATCCAAGCCTAACAAGAACCTATTGGTATCAGGTTCCAGGAAGAAGATAGTGAAAAGGTCTTCTAGTAGATTGTGCAAGCAAGCCTTGGAACACTACTTACACCATTTCCTTTTGATTTTTGGATTTTTTCTTAGTTCCATAGAGTTTTCTCTCGGGGGACGGGGGATGGGTTTTAGGGGATGGGGACCAAAGGCCTAAGTTTGGAGATGGTGAGGGGCTGGCAGGGGGGAGGTGCAAATACATATCGTACTTGAAGAATTAGGTATAAAAAGATGTATAACGAATAAGTATAAGAATTACAAATGAAACTTTGGCATACTAAGTAAACTACTAAATAGTAAAAACACATTGCAATGATTGCATTGAACATAAACAATGAAAATGTCGAATTCGGAATTTATATTATAATTATGTTCACAATTTCATAATGGTGATTACAATATTCAAAATGACAATGGTTTGATGCCTCTAATCATCCCCAAAGTTTTTGCCAAACTCCTCATCACTAGAATTGCTGGATAACAAGCTCAAGCTCCTCCAAACCAATACCAATCAGCGCTGTTTGTGTAGCATCATCATCAACCTTTGTTGGCTCCTCTAGCTCTACATCCCATCAAGCTGCTAGACTCTCCTTGTACGTAAGTGTGTTGTGGTCAATGAGACACAAGCCACTATGTACAACCTCAAGCTTCTCTTCCTTCCTAGATGTAAGCCTATTCCTCTTAATGGAGTGGATTAAGCTATAAGTAGACTAGATCCTCTTAGCAGCAAAAGAACTAGAAACTTGGGATGGCGAATGAATGGATATAGAGGTAGTCAAAGAAGTAGACCCATGCATAGTCCACCACAAAATTGGGTCCTTCTATGCCATAGTCTCTCTATTTATCTTGGCCTCTTCTAAATATCCCCTAAGAGTGGCAAATTTTGTCCAATCAGTTTACCAATGGTGCTGGCATTTGAAGAATCATACATCTTTTGAATAGCTTTCATGAACCTTTCCTTCGCCTTAGAATCTTGTTGTAACATCCCTCCTCTTAATACTCGAGTTAACTCAAGAATTTACTAGAAGGTAAATAAACTTAGTAATCATGAGAGAGAATTCTTTTATATTTACATAACATTTTCATAAGCACAAGAAATAAAGTACAAATTTTCTAGATAATTTCAAACTTGAAATCATACATAGTCGTAGCTAGAATCAAGAGAAGTCCTTACACTTTACATTTATATTACATAAAATGCACTTGGAAAAAAGAATAGTTTTACCTCATAAGTTCAATTGTCATATGCCATAACATGGATTTCATTGCATATGGACTGTTGATATCTATCTTCATGAGCTTCGGTGAGTCTTCTGCTACAGAGGGAGAGCATCATCCGAGTGCTTTTCCTCCAACCACGGACTCAAGCGGTCCCCTGCACACTTCCCAATTGGAAGTGGCCCTGCCCTTCACGAAGAGTATAGATATAAGGAACTATCAAGTTTCTCCATTTGAGTCTTGGTGATGTGTCCTACAAAATTCAATTGGCCACACAACTCTAGACCCCTTCTAGCTAAGTATGATCATTTTGATTGGTCATGCCATCTAGACACACACCTCTGACTCGTCTTAGAAACTATCTCATCCAATAGTTTTACTTACTTTATTTGGTACTCTAGACACAAACTTGTCTAAACTAAAAATCCATTCTAGCCAATCGGACTTAGAATTAATCCTTAATCTAGGATATACATATAATATAAAGATTTAGGTAATTCTAACCTTTTTAAGAGTCCCTTATTGTATTCTTGCAATTTCTAGGTTTTATGACTTTCTAACATTTTACTCTCTAGATTCAAATACCAAACATCTTTGATGCATTAAAATGAGTTTCGACATTAACATAGAATCTCTTAAAGTATTACAAAGACTCTTCCTATCTTGTTCTATGGTTTTCTTGCCCTTTCATTTTCAGTCAATATATATATATATAGACAATGTCATATCCGACATAAGAGTTATAGATTTCCTATATCCTCCTTGTTTCAATACTAGGGTTTAGCTTCTCTAACCCAATACATGGAAATATCAAACATCCTTGTTTTCCAAAGGTAATAACATAAGTGTAATAAATCATAAGAACAAAATGCTTCTAGTCTTTCCTAGACCACTTGGCATTGTTTGAGTTCACATTTTACGTACATGAATAAACATAGTATTCAAGGTATTCCCTCACCAATACAAAAACTAAAAGAATACTGTTATTTCATATCGATATAGTTTTGATTTGAGTCAATCTTTCAACCCTTAAAGGGTTTGAGTATCTTTTCAAGCTAGCGTTTAAAGAAATAAATCATTCAAAAAGTAATCTAAGATTTTGAACTTTCAATAAATTCACATAAATATAAGTGTTTAACTATCCTTGAACCCCTGAGTTACTTGACGTAACTCTCGGGTCTTCGCTCTTGCCACTAGTTCAAGGTCAAAAGATACAAGGGTTTTCCCCACCTAGTGGATTCTATTCTCATAGCAAGTCTTCTTGGTAATCGCATGTCGACATAGTTATTGAACTTGTCCTATTTGAACACAAGGTTAATTAGTGACCCCAAACAAAAACACCCCCTTTTGGAAGCTTTCTGATTAAATACAGAACCTTAGAA
>VDFB02012728.1:0-16753 GCA_007258455.2 Sequoia sempervirens
AATTAAAAACTACAATATTTATATTACATATTATAAAATAGCATATATATAATAATTATAGTTATTGTGTTGTATTTATTAAATAAAAAAAATACAAATAGTATATGTTTAATCTTTATTTATGCAATTTAATTATATAATATATCATATATTTATTATTATATATTATATATTATTAAATGAAAAAAATTAATAAGTATAATATATTTTAAACATGTACTATTATTTAAATTAATTTATAATAAATTTAACAATTTAATTATTTTTTAGAGAGAAGGGTATTATACCATCCACTAAAGTTCAAATTAAAATTTGAAGCTAAATATGATATTTAAATTAAATATATTGATTTATTGTTATATACAATATTCTAATTTAACATAATAGAAATTACTAAAAAATAATTTTACAATATTATTGTATAATAAAATTTTATATTTATATCAATTATGTTATATTTTAAAAAAAAAAATATTTTTTATTTAGGTTATATAAAATCTATATCATATTTATATTTAATAATATATATTAGATAGACCAATATAAATAAAATATAGAGATTAAGAAAAAAGAGAGAGATAAAGAAATAAAACAATAAGATAGAGAATATGAGAGGGGAGGGAAGACAAATATAGTGAAACAAAGAGAGAAAGAGGGGTGGAAAGAGAATGAAAAAGAGATAAGATAGAGATAGAGGAGAGGAGAGGGGGGAAAAATCCCCATCTCTCTCTCCCTCCTTACTTCTCTCTCTTTCCCCTCTTTCTGTCTATCTTCCCCTCTCTCTATCTCTCTCCATCTCTCCTTCCCTCACTCCCTGGTGTAGGAGCATCTGGGTGCACGAACAATCATGCACATCAAAAAAATATTATAATTTTAATTTTTGAGTTTTGTCTTGATTTTTTCTTGCAGACACAATTTAATTAAATCTTCAACTCCTCAAGCACATAAGGTTTGATGTTGGGATTGTAAAAGAAAATCAATTGATTAATTGATTCAGTTGTTAGTTGATTTAAAAATGTTTGAAAATCATAATTTGTCAAAAAAGGAAAAATCCCACACCCAACTTGTGAGTGGGCATTTATTGTAAATTATAACTCTATTCAAAAATTTGACTTTGTATTTGTTGCAAAAAGGAGAAGCAAGGCATGGAGGAAGTGGAGAGAGTGGGTTGAGAGGAGAGAAGATAATTTTTGAATGCATATTCCAAGAAGAGAAAAAATCATGCTAAAAAATGAGTCAGGGGAATTCATAAGGTTTGACTGGGAGAGAGAGATTACCAGAGTCATACCTAAGAGGTCCAGTTTTAGTAAAAATGACAACTTTCTCATATGGAATCAAAATCAAGAATTTTAAAATGATCTGGAAAGCTAAGAACAAGGCACAAAAAACCCATGTTTTTTGTTTTAAAAGTTTCATGATAATCAGGGAGCAGTGATGGAAAGAAGTGATGGGTTTTCTTGTTGCAATACAAAAAGAAGCTTTTGAATAGGAAAATGGATGCATAGAAGTTGTTAAAATGAGCATTTTTCTGGAGAGGAGAGGATTTGAAGTCAAAGAAAGTGTGTTGTTGTTGCCTTTTGTTGCTCATAGAGAGCAATAATCAGATTTTTTTTTCCTATAGGTATTTCTTAGAGAATATGAAGTTTGTATATGTTTTCCTGTAGGTGGGTGTTGTTGGAATGATATAGTTTGATAGTGTGGAAGCTTATGTAAGAAATTATTATTGAAAACATTTAAGAATGAATAATATTTCATATTTCTTGTGTTCTCCATTTATGTGTCTTTAAAAATAGAGAAGTGAACTTGCTGCAACAATTGACAATCCTATGGATTCTCAATTGTTGACTGCATCAAATGGTATTAGAGCTAGAAGATCTTGAGAGTGTAGAGTATGCACCAGGACCTACGGGTGAAGAGTGTTGAAGAGTGAAGCGATGAAGTTGTGAGAGAGAGAGTTGTGAGAATGTTTATTTGTTGCAGGTATGAAAGAGGATCTGTGACTACTATCCTCCAGTAGAGGTTAAGGTTGGGTAGAAGGTGCACGAGAGAGAGGTGTGTCTTCTAGAAACCATCTATTGGGTAGAGGATAAGCGAGAGAGATTGTTGCAAGGAGGACTTGTAACTACAGAGGGACTTGAGAGTCTCTAAAAATGGCTTTGAAGAAGAAGACAAGATGGGTCTTGAAAAGACCTATAAGAATGCTATATTGGGAATAGTATTGGGAAGAATGGGAAGAAAAGAGATTTAACAAATGACTATTTGAGAAAATAAAGAAGATTGAGGCTAGAGTGGAGGCCTTGGAAAGATATTTTTCTTGAAAAAATTGTGATTACAAAAAAGAGTAGAGTTGCAGCAGTGGAAGTGGCAACAAGGAAAAAGGTTGAAGAGGAAAATCAAAGGTTTGACAAAGAGGAAAGTGAAAAGAGTAGTGTGGAAGTACAATGTTGCAGCCCTATGATGAAAAGAACAAGGAAAGAAAGTCATGTGGGAGCAGTCCACTCAAATATAGATGAAAGAAAGCAAGGAAAGAAGAAAGGAAAAAGGAAATAATGGAGAAAGAAAGAAGTAGCAACAGATGTGTATCTTGTTGATAATATATAAAAAAAAAAAAAGAAATTGCATGCATAGGAAAAGAGGTTGCAACAGCAAAAACAAAGGTATTGTCTCCTTCTTTTGAGTTTTGCAAAGTAAATATTGATATGCATGAAGAAAAGATAAAAGAATATGTTGAAGTAATGACTGTGAAGTTGGGGCAGCAATTTATCTTTGGAAAGACATAAATATGTTGAATAAAATGGCACATTTGAGTGCAATGGAGGAGGTAGAAGAAGAGAGTAACAAGATTGCAGCAGATAGTCGAAAAGAAAAAGTTGGGACAATAGTAGAAAAACAAGAAGACACACAGGTAAAAGGTTATTTATGTGATATTTGTGAAAATGAGTTTGATGTTAAGTTACTTTCAAAGGAATTTAATGAAATTGTGGATATAGAAACTAGTGTAAGGGATAGTATTGTCATAAAAGAAGAAGGTGAAGTTGTAGAGATAGAGAATAGTCAAGTTGCAATGAAGTTTGTTCTTCATGAGGACATGGAGATAATTCAGAATTTGGGGCAGCAGTGTGAAGAAGAATGCATTAAAAAATTTCTTAAGTGAAAGAGGTGAAAGAGCAGCAGAAAATAAAGAAGATGAATTATTGATGTAGATTGCAATAGTTGAAAAGGAGTGACTTGCATTGACATGGGGTGAAGCAAAATTTATGGCATTGAAAGATTAGGAAAAATTTGCATCTTGTGAATCTTTTGATGAATTTAATTTGTATGTAAGTGATATGGTTAAAATTGAAGGCTATGAGGATGTTGAAAAGGATGTTGCAGCAAGAAAGGAGGAAAACAAAATAGAGGAAGAAGAAAGTGAAGAACGAATAGGTGAAGGGAATGTGCAAAGTGAATTTATTGACTCCTATGATTTTGTTAGTGTTGATTTATATGTAGAAGTTAAGAATGATAAAGGGAAGTGGGAAGATGAAACTTGGTACAACAAGATGAATTACATGAGAGGAAGAAAGAGGGGAAAGATGAAGGAAGGGAGAGACAAGAAGTTTCAGAACAAGGAGAAGAAGAAAAATCAAGTAGATAAGGAAGAAAGGTGGATGATGAACAAACACGGGATATTCAAACGTTCATGAGTTCTCACTCTTGAAAATTTTCATTTACCCAGGTTGTTTGATGTAGGAGCATCCGGGGCATGAACAATCCTACACATAATAATAATAATGATAATAATTTTTGAGTTTTGTCTTGGTTTTTGCAGGCACAATTTAATTAAATCTTCAACTCCTCCAACACAATAAGGTTTGATGTTGGAAATGTAAAATAAAATCAATTGATTAATTGATTCATTTGTTAGTTGATTTAAAAATGTTTGAAAATTGTAATTTGTCAAACGGAAAAATACCACACCCAACCTATGAGTGGGCATTTATTGTAAATTATCTCTATTCAAAAAATTGAATTTGTATTTGTTGAAAAAATGAGATGCAAGGCATGGAGGAAGTGGAGAGAGTGGGTTGAAAGGAGAGAAGATAATTTTTGAATGGCTATTGAATGCATATTCCAAAAAGAGAAAAAATCATGCCAAAAAAAGAGTCAGGGGAATTCATAAGGTTTGACTGGGAGAGAGAGATTACCAGAGTTGTACCTAAGAGGTCCAGTTTCAATAAAAATGACATAACTTTCTCATATGAAATCAAAATCAAGAATTTCAAAATTATCCAGAAATCTGAGAACGAGATACACAAAACCCATGTTTTTATTTTAAAAGATTCATGATAATCAAGGAGCAATGATGGACAGAAGTGATGGGTTTTCTTGTTACGATACAAAAAGAATCTTTTGAATAGGAAAATGGATGCATAGAAGCTATGAAAATGAGCATTGTTCTAGAGGGAAGACGATTTGATGTCAAAGAAAGTGTGTTGTTTTTTCCTTTTGTTGCTCATAGAGAGAATTAATCTATTTATTTTGTTTTCCTGTAGGTATTTCTTAGAGAATATGAAGTTCGTATATGTTTTCCTGTAGGTGGGTGTTGTTGGAATGATATAGTTGGAGAATGTGGAAGATTTTGTAAGAAATTATTATTGCAAACATTCAAGAATGAATAATATTTCAGATTTCATATTTCTTGTGTTCTCCATTTATGTGTTTTTAAAAATAGAGAAGCGAACTTGCTGCAACAATTGACAATCCTATGGATTCTCAATCGTTGACTGCATCACTCCCTCCCTATCTTGGATATATGTCTCTCTATCTCTACCTCTCTCCCTTTCTCTTTTCATATATCTCTATCTCTCTCTCTTTCTCTTCCTATATATCTCTATCTCTCCATCTTTCTATCTCCCCATTTTCTCTTTCCCTCTCTTTATCTCTCCCTCTCTCCATATCCAATTGTCTATATCTACTTCTCTCTATTTATGTGCCTCTCTATCTATCTCCCTCTCTATCTTTTTATCTATTTCTCTCCATCTTCCTCTCTCTCCCTCTAGCTCTACACATTTCTCCCTCTCTCTATCCATCCATCTCTCCCCCTCTCTCTTTGTCTCTCCCTATTCCTAGACCTCTAATTTGATATTTCTTTGCCCCTCAATCTCTATCTCTCCATATTTTATTTTTCATCTCTACCTCTATCTCAATATCTTCATCTCTTCATCTCTCTATATCCCTATATATCTCCCTCTCTCTACCTCTCTCTTTACCCCTATATGTTTATTTTTCTATTTTCTCCTCTCTCTCCCTCTCTTTCTCTCCATTCCCCTCTCCTTCTCCATCTCTATCTCCATCTCCATATTCATCTTCACTCCATATCTATCTTCCACTCTATATCTATCTCCTTACCCCCCTCTCTCTTTCTCACTCTTTCACACCTCTTCGGCATACCCATTCCACACCAATGTGTGATTTATAGTTTATGATGATTAGGGGATAGGATCTAGTAGTTGAGCATGTTCTAAAAGTTGTGATGGTATTTGTTGGTTTAATGCCCAATATTTTTAATAATACAGTTCCAATAGTTGTAACATTAAAGTTGTTAGTGTTGATCATGAGTACTCATAATTGAATGAAATGTATTCTTCATATCTAAAAAGAAACAAATCATGTGATGTCACATCAACATACAAAAAGCATGACTTAATACATACAACTATTATAATTTAGTGCACAATTATCAGTCTACTCTTTTTTAGGGTCTTTTTGGAGATTTCAACAAAAACACATGTTGATGTAACATCGTATTTATGATTTGTAATTTAAACCTTAGTTATAAGTAGGGTCTTCTCAAGTAAGATACTATAAAAAATAGAGAGTGACTTAAAATTGCCACATGATTTTTAGATGTGTGAAGTTATGGTGCTCAACTTCTAATTCCTCTCCCCTAGAGATGTTTGGATCTTTGTTATGAAAGATGTCTAATCTTCACCAATATTTGGGTAAAGTATTTGCTTCCAAAATATTTTGCATGTGGAAAAATAGTTTATTTCCTTCATATTATTTCTTCTTAGGATTGAATAGGAAGTGATCTTATTACCAACATTTAGATATGAAGAGATTTTTGAGGCATCAAAGCATATGATTTGCTTTTATATACCCTATCTTTATTGTTAATTTTCACCCTCTTTTGAGTTTTCTAGAGTTGTGTTTGCAGTCCTCATTTATTATTTTACATTATAATATTTTAGTCACATGAGTCAATCTCATCTTTTTGTATTCATTAATATCATTATCTTATCTTATTCTATATATAAATGAACATCAATTCCATGTGTGTCCTATTAATAGAGAATCCATGCATTAGGGGAAAGCAGCAAGTGTATAAGGAATACTATTACTTAAGCTCAAAATAATCCCCTATGTGAATGCAATATTTAAGAAATGGAAGTAATGGAGACTATATATGACATAGTACATATTTTTTTATGAAATACATCATAAAAAGAGTATATAGACTATTCATCAAAAAAGTGGACATAATGGAATCATCTCCTAAAGTCCACACACTAGATATAGCTCAAGATATTTAAATCATCAAATTATTGTTTGGAAAGGAATCTATCACTGCAACATCAAATAACCCTATAAGGGAAATAATTGTTTACATAAATAGGTTCATAGTAAATAAAACCTAAGAATCAAGATATATAAAACAAAATACATAGGTAGATCTTCTCAATCAATTTAACAATTGGTTTCTTCACTTTGAACCTCTTTCTTGATTTTTACTATTTAGAATGTCTAGGTAAATGGTCAAAACTAGGTAGGAAAGAGATATCTTACATGTATATCCTTTGAATATGGATTTATTTATGGTTTATCCTTCCCTTTGAATATTGTAACTCCTTGTGTATTTGCTATGGGACATGGTTCATTCAAAGAGAGGTTTTAAATCATTTTTATTTATTCAACAAAAGGTGTATGAATTTTGAGAAAGATAAGTTTATATTCCCTAGCCTTTCCTTTCTCTCTCTTCTCTTCTTTATTTTTGCTACCATTGTTAGATTAGGACTAGTGTTAGGATTTTTATGATGATGAATTTATTAACATATAAGGAATTCCATATTATATAGCTCTAGTTTTTGAAAAAAATAGGATTATCATATAGATTTGTTTCTATTTAAATTGATGTTAAAATCACTAGTGCAAAGTTTTAAATTTGCTATTTAAAACAAAATTCAATTCATATAGGTTGTTCATGAATGAATTCATTGGGTTTAATCACTAGATTTTATGAATGATTCATGCTATTCCATTGGAGCTCCTTGAGAAATACTCCTAAATTCTCTCCTAATTAGGTATTCTAAAAAAATTAACACTTTACTAATCTAGTAAAGACTCAAGATTGAGATATTTGATCATCTTTCAATTAGGATGAAAATTTCCATTCTAATGTGTTGGAATGCTAATACATTCATCAAAACTTTTAAGTCCTATGAATCAGCCTCCTTCCCAAACTTTTCTCCCCTTTATGCACTCTTTCTTTTTTTTATAGAATTTTAGTCCTACCTTAATAACATTTGCATGCATTTTATTTTTCTCTCTCCTTTAGTGTCAAAAAAGTCACATGTCATTACTTCTCTCTCATACTTCCACTTTAGTGTAGTTATGACCACTCAGATTTTAGTTGCTTCTACCTCCTTTCTACCTACTAATATGGAGCTATGGCGGATCCAAAAAGGTGTTGTAGTAACTTTTCAAGTAAGATAATTTATTATTTAAGTTTAATATTTTTATGTGTATGTTTTTGTATTTACATACTATAATGTTATTTTTACAATATTTCAAATTAATCAAAATTAATCTTTTTCATTTTAAAATAAAAAAGCTAGAAAAAAAATGAACTCTCCTTCCCAACCATTCACCTACTCAACTAACTACTAACATAGGATAACCATAAAATTGCACAATCACGCATCTAATTATGTAACTAGAATGAAATGAGATCAAGAGGTTGAATAATATAATTTAAAAAGAAGTGAAAGCTAAAGAAAAGGTCTCTTAGGATTTGAAGAAAGCATAAAAGATGATTGTTGATATGAAGACCTAGACATAAGAATAAAAAAGGATTGAAGAAGTTCTAACTAGAAAGTTGTTTTCAAGAGACAAGGACTGTGAGAAACTAGAAGAAAAAATTGTGACAATAAGAAAAGAGCTAGATAAAGTAAATCAACAATTACAAATGAAGTTTGGAAAGAGTACTAAAACCCTAAATTAGATATTGGGAAGTCAGAGATCTCTGCATGCCAAAATTAGAATTGGTTTTGATAATCAAAAGAACAACATGATAGAACAGTTTATGAAGTCTACTAAAGAAATTCCAAAAGTGATTGGTTCCAAAAGTACCAAGTCTAAAAGAATCATTACAAGTGATGAGAGTAAGACACAAAATGATGGTTTTATTCAAGTTCAGAAGAAGAGAAGAAGATCCAGAAGATAGGGATTCAATACCAGGTTCAATTATCCTTTCTCAGGCTATTGTTTTAATTGTAATAATTTTTGTCATAAGGTTGTGGACTATAGAAATGCTCCAATAAGAAGAAATAATTTTGTTAACAATAAAGTATTTATACCTCTATACAATTTTAATATCATTTTCTATAAATACAACAATTATGGGCACATTTATAGGAATTGTAGAAGTAATTTTGTGAGTCCTCCTCTACCAAAAAATATAAGAAAAGTGTTAGAAAGTAGGAATCATGAATCAAATAGAGTCTGGAAGAAAACTTCAGAAGAGAAGAAGTTAGAAAATTCAATGATTGCTCAAACTACTCTACATGCTCAGAAGGAGAAGAAACTGTGGATTGTAGATAGTGGTTGTTCAAGCCACATGAATGGAGATAAAAGTAAGTTTATGAACTTCAAAATTTTTGAAGGAGATTCTATGACTCTTGGAAATACCTTTGCTGCTAAAATAATTGGTAAGGGTACTTTAAGTCTTGATGGCGGTAGGAAAAAGAAACATGATGTTTTGTATGTTGAAGGACTAAAACATAATTTGTTGAGTGTAAGACAAATGTGTGATTATCCTTTAGTGTTGAAGGATGTGAAATCGAGAAATCAAGTATTGGAGAACTGATTGCGGAAGGAAGCAAGACAAACAATAATATATATCACCTTAGTGAGTTGAATGGAAAAAATTGTCTAAATGTGTAGAAAGAAGAAAGTTGGCTTTGACATAGAAGGTTGAGACATATGAACTTTGATGGCATTGTAAATATTAGCTTGGGAAGAATGGTTTTGGATATGCCAAGCTACAAACCATGTCATGAAGGAAAGCAGACAAAGGAGAAAGTAGCAGATATATTCACAAACCCACTTCCTAAGGATACATTTGAGTTTCTTCAGTAGAATCTCATAGTTATTTATCCTTCCTCTTGAATCAAGAGGAAGAAAAGGTTGAGGGGGAGCTTGATCTCCCTATCTCAAGAAGGCTTGGTGGTCTTGCAGAGTATTTTCAAAACTAGTGAAGCATGGACTCGGGGGGAGTCTATTCGAGAAACATGTTTCTAGACTGTAGAGTTTTGAAAATGTAGAAAGGAGAAATGCAGGATGTTCATCTTTTCCATTGATGTCAAAGGGGGAGAAAGTGGACTCAAAATACTATATCTTTGGGGGAAAGTGAACTCAAAATTCCATATCTTCCAAGAGGGAGAAATCAATCTAAGGGGGAGAAATGTGTTCATGTGTGATAGGTTGATTTGGTGACCCAAAATTTTGTTGTTTGCCATCAATGACAAAGGGGGAGATTGTTGAACATAGATTTTCATTGATGTCAAAGGCTATCATAGGATGTCATTGATGCAATAAGAAGGTTGATTCAAATATGAAAAATATTGTAAGAGTACAAGAATTATCATTATATTTCCCTTGACTTATCATTTTAAGTTACAAATCATGTGTAGAAATATATGTTATATTTCAAGTTGCATGTTGTGTGTCTAAAGGTGTCAATCATGAAGAAGTTTTCTCATCAATCATATCACTAAATGAAGTTCTATTGAGATGTGACTACCTTCCAAAAGTTGGTGTGTTTTCTATATACTCACAATATCATGTGTGAATTTATTCACTATGTCATTGGTGGTCCAGATGACGATATTAGATTGTTTCTACGTGGTATTTATTAGGATCAATGTTTCTTAGGTCTCCCTTTTGGAGATGTTGTAGGCCCTGCAGTTTGAAAGGAGATTATGCCTACGCTTGTTCTATCATATTCTAGAGTTTCCAAAGGATATGTTCAACATTCAAAAATTTTGAAGTGACAAAAGGTTCTTTGTGTCTATATGCCAACCAGTTGAAGTTCAAGGCATGTTTGGTAATGGCTAGTAGTGTGTAAAATTCAAATCTTGCATGTGGTGTTAATATGGGACTTGCTTAAGGTTCCTATGGAAGAGCACAACATCATGTTCTGTTGGTGGCAACAATTTTTTTTGGACTAACTTATTACACATTTCATGTAATTTTAATTTAGGTCCACCTTATGTCATCCTAGCTATTTGTGGATCCTTGGTCGACATGGAATATTTTTAATGTAATGTCATGTATATATTTCAAATGTTCAGATGCATTGTGATGTATAAGTGTCAAATAGAATTACACCAGTGTAAAGAAAATTTGGTTATGTTAGATGTATAAGACAATTGAGAGGGGGGTGAATCAGTTGTATACTTAAAAGCATTCAAATGCTCAATATATTTTCAAACCCTTATCGACCATTAAACCCTTATTATGCATTAGTAGAATGTAAACATGTGAAACAAAAATGCAAACACACACAAACACATAAGAACACCATATTTACATGGAAAACCCAAGAAGGGAAAAACCATGGTGAGGATTAGCTCACATATATATTAATTGCAACACTGAATACAATTAGTCTCACTACCAAGGCCTCACTACCCAGAAAAGGAAGAAAGGTTCACTATCAGGTGGCTCACTACCAAGAAGAAAGAAGATAGAAGAAAAATGTTACAAAGAGATTCACTATCTCAAAGAAATGGGAGAAATCCACCACTGAAACTTTATGCCATCTATAACCTTTGGTTGACTTCTTCCAACAACTTCAATCACACTAAAAATGTAGACCCTTCTCTCATTGCATTGGAGTCATAGGTATTAGGCTCACACTCAAATCACCACACCTAATAAAATTCACATATTTCATGCACCTTCTACTAATCCACACACATCTCCAAAAATTTACCTTACTTATATATCATCCATGACCTAAACAATCTCAATTATGTCGGCCTTAATGAAATATATGCACCCAAAGCGTGCAACATCAAAATACGTCAACACCAAACACCTCCATAGTGGAAAGAAGTGAAGGATGAAAATACCAAGGGTTAACTAAGACCTAAATCCACATCACCACACTACACAATACATTCATGATCCATGAGGTACCTCTATAAAGAGCGTTAGCATGCCAAGTTGGCCAAACCTGAACTAACACTATAAGCAACCAAATACATGCTTCTTCAGGTCATGCAAACCACACAACATCACTCCAAAACATCCACACAACATCTCAATATTCTAGAATCATCATAATATTCTACAAATTTTTCACAACCATCTAAAATTGAGAACTCCATCATTTTGTGCAACCACACATATTGCCACAGAACATAACTTACTAACTAACCTTGAAGAACACCTCAACACTTGAAAACCCAAGAGAAGGAAGTTACAAATAATATAAGCTCATTCCCAAATCCATAAGACAAGAAAATTTACTACGAGGAAATGCAGAGCAATCTCATATCTCCTAGACAACCTTCTACATAGATAGATAAACTGCCAAACACAACTTTCATTGTAAGACAATCTAGAACCTAATTTTTTTGATATAGAACCTCTAAATACCTCTAATCATCACATCTAAACCTCACAAGCACATATTCAACCATGAAGAGATGAGGATCTCAACACTAAGCACACCTTTGTCGCACTACACTCTTTTATTCAAGATTTCTCAAAAGCACTTGGAAACCAAGTGAAATTACTACAACTATAATTCTTATCCATCAAGACATCAATGAAAACATTTATGACAACACCACCAACAATTCCAACACTATAAATCTCCAAAAGTCTCCATACTTTTGACATTAATGACCAACACCAACAACTGTTGACATCAATGACAACACCAACAACATACTTGCAACAATCTCCCCCTTTGTCATTGATGTCAACACCAACTCTCTAAAAAACCATCAACAACAAAAGCAACCAAAAAAAATTTTGCAACAAGTAGCACTCCTCTTGACTAGGGCATCTCTTCACTCTTCACACTCTATCTTTCTTTACTTTTGCTTCACAAACTTCTTCCCTTATGTTTTTCAAACCATATTCTTTCCTTCAATACTCTTTTTCACTATGTTTTTTCAACCAACTCTCTCCCCCTTTGACATCAATGGAAAAGGGCCATAAATTTATCCAAATTCCTTTCCTACATTGAACACTTTTTCTCTCTCTCCCTTTGACAACATTCAAAGGGAAAAACTTGCAACTTTCATACATCATCTACATAGAATTTTTTATTTTTGGTTTTTCCTTTTGACATTTGCATACAACACTTTGACACCACTTGCAACACCAAAAATAAGTTGCACTATACTCACTTTTATGCACCCTCCCCCTTTGGGGCACAAAATATGCTCCATCTGATTGCACCAACCAATAACACTACTACCTACTCCCCTTGAGAGGTAGCCTTCAACATCAGTCCAGGACCAAGAATGTGTCTTGAATGCTCACCTAAATAGATGCACCAACTTATGCATCTAGTTGAAAGGAGGGGAAATAACCCCAAACTTCTACCAAAGATACTCAAACGTATCTTTAGGAAGAGCCTTTGTAAAGGTATCCACAACTTGATCTTTTGTAGGCACATACTCTAGCTTCGCCTCATTCTCTGTAACCTTCTCTCTTAAAAATTGACACTGGATAGAGATATGTTTTATTCTTGAATGTATTATCAGGTTCTTTGAGAAATTGATAAGACTTGTTTTATCACATAAGATAGAAATATGTTCATCATATGATACTTTGATATCCTTCAATGTTTGCTTCATTCACAACACCTTTGTGCAACATGATGTTTCTGCAATATACTCTACCTGTGCAGTAGACAATGACACTAAATCCTACTTTTTACTCAACCATGAAACCAATTTGCTTCCAAGAAAGGAAGCACCACCACTTGTACTTATTATATCATTTGTACAACTTTCCCAATATGCATTTGTATATGCACTCAAGGAGAAATCAATATCCCGAGGATACCACAAACCAAATTTTGGAGTGCCCTTCAAGTATCTAAATATCATCTTCACTACTTCAACATAAGATTCTCTTGGATCTTCTTGACACCTCTCCATAATACAAACTACATGCATGATATCTGGTCGAGTAGTAGTTAGATATAGCAATCCCCCAATCATTGATCTATATTTTCTCTGATCAATGTTAGGAGATTCATCATTTTTTCTCAACTTACAATTAGTAACCATAGGGGTACACACTAGTTTAGAATCCTCCATTCCAAACTTCTTCAACATTTCTTTGACATATTTTGTTTGGGAAATGAAAATACATTTTTTTTTATTGACTGATTTGTAATCCAAGGAAGAAATTCATCTCCCCACAAATTGACATCTCAAACTATTTTGCATCTCATCTAAAAACTTCTCGCACATACCTTCATTTCCTAGAAAAATAATGTCATCCACATACACTGCCACAATCAATATTCTATCTTCCTCAACCTTGAAGTACAAGTTGTTGTCTACAATACCTTTCCTAAATCCTTTCTACAACAAGTACTTATCTAACCTTGTATATCAAGCTGTAAGATCTTGTTTGAGTCCAAACAATTCCTTATTCAATCTTCATACCATATCAACATCATCTGATAACTAAAATCCTTTTGGTTGTTCAATGTATACCTCATCTTCCAACTTGCCATTCAAGAATGTAGACTTTACATCCATCTGATATGCTTTGAATTATTTATGTGCTACAAAATCCAAAAACATTCTAATGGCTTCTATCCTTCTCACCATAGAAAATGTCTCCTCAAAATCTATTCCTTCTACTTGTGAGTAGCCCTTACACACAAATCTAGCCTCATTTCTGACAACTTTTCCATTCTCATTCAATTTTTTTCCTTAAAAAACATTTAGTTCCTATCACATTCTTATTTGCAAGTCTTGGGACGAATTCTGAAGTCTGCTTCTTCTCAATATTTTCCAATTCCTCTTTCATAGCCTTGATCCAATTCTCATCTTTGCATGCCTCAGTCACTATTTTAGGTTCTTCCTCTGAAATTAAATAGAAATTTACTTGTTCCTCTATCATAGCTACTTTCTTCCTTGTCAACACACCTTTTCTCTTATCTCTAATGCTCTGATCTTCAGAATTATTCTTCTGCACATAATTAGGAGTCTTAGGGATCTTTTCTAGAGCTTCTTCCTCTTCAACTATAATCTCTTTTTCCTCTTCTTCATCCTTTTCTTCTTCACTGCAAGGGGATTCATCAGATTCATATCATTCTATCAGTACTGAACTCTATAGTGGTTCTTCATCCACCTTAACACTTGCAATTTCAACAATCTTCTTCAACCTTTAAATATATCACCAATAATCTTTGCTTATTGTAGAGTATCCAAAGAAGATTCCTTCATCATATATTGCATCAAACTTTCCTAATTTTTCTTCATCTCTTCTAATATATCATTTTCTTCCAAAAACTCTGAAATACTTTATAGTAGGAGGTTTACCAAGCCATAACTCATAGAGATTCTATGATCTATTCACTCTTGCTTGACCTCTATTAAGAATGTAGACTACAGTATGAATTGCTTCTCTCCAATAGAAATTAGGTAGATTTTCTTCCTTCATCATTATCCTAGTTGATTCTTGAACTATTGTATTCATCCTCTCCACAACTCTATTCTATTGAGGGGTCCTAGGAGCTAACAAACGCCTCTTTATTCCATGATCTTCACAAAAATTGTTAAATTCATTGGAGGTGAACTCACTACCTCTGTCAGACCTTAAGAATTTGATTTTTTATATCCATTTCATTCTCAACCATAGACTTAAATGCTTTGAAATTATCTAGGGCTTCTAATTTTTCTTTAAGAAATTCCAACCAAGTCATTTTAGAATAATCATCAATCAATAGCATGAAATACTTGTCACCATATGAGCTTCTTATTCTGGTAAGTCTACATAGGCCTGTATGAACCAACTCCAAAGGACCTATGGTATAATATTCTTTAGTCTTTAACCTCTTCTTAATTTTATTTCCCATTTGACATTCTTTATAAATTGCATTGATAGGATTTGTAATCTTTGGTAGATCTCCCACAACATCAATAGAACTAATCTTCACTAGGATGTCAAAATTGGTGTGACCCATTCTTCTATGCCATAGCTAACTCTAATTGATTTGAGACATAAAGAACTTAGTACCACTACCTTTAACCTAATAAACATTACCTTTTTTCCTTGTTCCTACAAAAACCAAAGTATTGAATCTTCCTTTTCTGATTTCACAACCATCATCCTAAAACACAAGATTATATCCTTTGGTACACATTTGTCCTACACTTAAAATATAATGCCAGAGACCCTTGACATAAAGAACATCATCTATTTTATGCTTGCCATGAAAAATAATTGAACCTTTTCCACAAATCCTAGAATATGTATCATCACCAAACTTAACAATACCACCATCATACCTTTGAAGTTTAAGATTCTTTCTATTATCACTTGTCATACAATTTGAGCATCCACTATCAATTATCCAATAATTTCTTTCTTCTCTTGCATGAAAAGTATTTACCATAGTTCCTTCAAAATTATGACCTATTGTTGGAGCATTTTCCTTCACACATCTTTCAGGATTAGCAAAATTAGTTCCAACTTTTAGAGCTATGAACAAGCATTCATCATTGTCCTCATCAGGATAGTTAGATTCTTCATCATTAGACACACCATTGTCTCTTTCAACATAATAACTCTTCTTAACAAATTTTCCTTTATGATCCTTATGTTTTTCATTTGCAACAATGATTGGACATTTAGAAGCATAATGACCTATCTTTCCATAATTGAAACACTTAAAGGGTAACTTACCTCTGTATTTTCTAGTTCCCTTTTTCAATCTACTTACAAAATTTGCTTCCACCTCATCAACATCATTTGGATTTGATTCATCATCCTTCTCTACTTTGTAGACATTAAAGAGAATTTATTTCTTTGTAGCATCTTGACCAAACTCTCTCAATTAATAAGAATTTAAAGCACCAAACACCTAATCTCTAGAATAATTATCCAAACTATGAGCTTCCTCAATAGCAGAAACTTTAGAACTATAAGTTTTAGGAAGAGTTAATAGTACCTTTTTCACCACTTCACTTTCTTCTAGTTTACCACCAAGAACATTTATGGCATTGAAAAATTCATCCACTCTAAGAATTTAGGCTATAATATCTTCATATTTAGATAGCCTTAGGGTTTCAAATTTGGAATTGTTGTTCTACATCTTTGCTTGCTTGACTTTACCATCTCCTTCATAAATTCTCTCCAATTTTTTCCAGACATCTTTAGCATATTTCAGAATTATCACCTTTCCAAGTTCAAAATTAGAGAGACCGCTTAGAATAGCATTCCTTGC
>VDFB02012729.1:0-46918 GCA_007258455.2 Sequoia sempervirens
AGCACTTGGTAACTCATCATATCAGCACACCTACAACACCGTAAAGATAGCTCCTTGTACTCACAACATCTCAACGTACAATATCTCAACTATACATGCACCACCTGAAATCACTTGTTTCCTTTCTCTACAAAAACCTATATTGTGTTGAAATCAATGACAACATTAATGACAACACCACCATACTCATTCATACTTCCAACATGTTCAAGAGAAAGTGTAGACTAAATTAAAAAGGGTGAGAGTTTTTTACTAAAGGTATGAAGGGGAAGAAGAGTCTTTTATCCATGCATGGTTGCCCCTAAGGAAGAGACCTGAGTCAATCCTGCATAGAATGATTAAGCTGCATCACCACAAACATGTTAGCTGCAGATAAACATGCTAGGCAAAAAGTAGAAATTTAGACATTATTGGCTAACATATTGGTACCTTGAGATTTATTCCTACAAAATTGACTCTTTTCTCAAAAGATGCAACCATTTCTAATAGCTCAAGATAATCATTTCTTTGAGAAACATCCACTCTCTATATTTTATTGAGGTATAGCTCCCTCTTTAGGTTTTCAATAAACTATCAAAAACAATTAAAGGACAAATATCAATATGCTTTCAACCTGAAAGCAATAAAGGCTAATAAAACCAATATTAGAAATCTTTCCAATATTAGATGTAAGGAAATAAGAGAATCCCAACTACTGGTACAAAGATCAACATACATAACATATAAATGAACAAAATTCAACTCAATATAACACACAAAAGAAGCCAACCATTAAGATGAAACAATCATGCATTCACACAAGAATGATATAATTGAAAGAGAATAGGTTAAACACATATTTAAAGTATTCAACTCATCTCCATGATTACTAGATGCAAAAAAATGTATAGAGGCTTTCAATCATACATGCTATAATAAAATTCAAGTATCCAAGTTTTCAAAATTGTTAAGAGAGAGCATTAGTTCATCTTAATTACATATCTATCAATCAAATTCATAACCACTTCTTTTAAAATTATAACTGTCTAATGGAAATAAAGTCTTTTAATTAACATCTAGAACTAACATGAGCAACTAAAAATTCACTGGGGTGGTGCTTCATTCACCGGTCTCTTGGTTGACTGGGTTGATGAAGTGGTGATTCTCGTTCCAAAGGTTTGGAACTCTTTTATAATAGCTTGCATTTTCTTATGTTGAGGAATGGTGTAATTTCCATCTTGGAGCTTCTAAATGGCCTTGTTATCTCATCTAGCTTCAATTCTTCCTTTATAAGTGGTTGCAAGCCCAATTATTTGAAACAAAATCAAATCAATCTTGTTGAACCTTCTAAGACTCTTAGCATTGAAATGTCATGTGTCAGTGATACCATCTACCATTCTTTTGAAACTTTATTTTAAAGCTTCCTCATCCTTTTCACCACTGTCACCTTCATTCATAAATTCCAAGCCAAGTCCAAAAAAATTCTTATGGATTTCTTCCTTAATGGCATTGCAGTCCATCAACACTTTACCAAACTCTTGTACGCTTTGTTTGACTACATGGAGTTTCCACTCAAAACTTTTTTTTCCACATAGCGCATCAGTTTTTTGTAATGTTAAGAAGGATTTTCTCACTAACCAACTTCTTGAGACCCAACTCCATCATTCCTTTAAGTTCACCTAGAGTATTGGTCCACACTATCTCTTCGAGTTTAGCCAAGGCAATATCCTTCTCCACTTCTACTTTCAAAGTGCTTACATCCTTGTACAACTTCATATATGAGAGGAACTAATTCTCCTTATTCAATTTTTTCATGACCCATTCATCTATAGCCTTCCCAAAAAAATTGTAGTTTTGTATCTTGCTCACTACCTCCCTTTCAATTGATGATGGGTCAAATGCAACTTCGATTCAATGGGTGATTGTTTATAGAGAAATGCCAAAGACAAACTTCAAACTTTTAGTTAGGACTCTAATTTGACCTTTTAATTCATCCTTTCTTTTTTTGTCTTTGGTTGTTCACTCTACCAATCTAGCCATTATAATTTGGAAATTTTGTACATCTCCATCTCTTGTAGATGGCCCTAAGTTTACTTTGGTGACAATAAAATCACTAGTAGTATCCTAGCTTCCAGTCTTGTAATTTTCCAATAATCTAGAAGTAGTTTTCAATCACTTGGGCTAAGGAGTCCTCTAGATTAACTGACCTACAAGGTCCTTCTCTGTGAGACACACTAGAATAATCTTTATTTTCTTCAACAATGTTTTCTTGAGGGTTTGGTGGAGGGTTTTCTAAACCTTGTTGTAGATTAGAAATTTATACATTAACATTTTTTTCAAATAATTCCTAAAAAACAAAAAAATATCTAATATTTTGTTAAAAAAATCATATAAAATAATCAAAATAATTAAAAATTTGCATTTTAACATACCAAAATCAATGGAAATTTGCAAAGAGAGGTTATAGGAGGTGAAAATGGCATCAAAAATGGATATTAGATATATTTGATATCCATTCCTTGCTTCTCGGCCACGAACAGTCGATGTTAAAATGACTATCTGTGGCCTTTAATCCTTTATTTATATAGTCAAAAAATGGATATCCATTTTCTAAATGAATATCTATTTTTGAGAGCTATGCATAGCTCTCCAAAACATATATCTATTTTGGAGAGCACGTTAACTTTTTAAAATATGACATTTTTTTTTAAAAGGCACAACACACCCATATTATTAGGGGTAAACAATTTTTGACTGGAGCTATGAACCAAGTACAAGAAACCACAAGAAACTCCCAAACCCATGACGCATTGGCCCAGGGAAGGTACAAGGCCTGCAAGCGCTTTGGTCCATCAAGGGTTTGAACCCTGGTGGCCGTTAGTACAACCAAGTGACTTGACCACCGAACCATGCCCTTATCAGCAATATATGACATTTATTAATATAAATATATACTATATATTATATATAGTATAGATATTTATAATATATATATTATATTTATTAAATATATATTATATTTATTAAATATATATTATATATATCTATAATATATATGATATATATTTATAATATATATTATATTATATTATATATATATTAGGAAAATCACTACCAGAGAGGGTAGCACTCTATATTCAATGATAAAAAGATTTACAATTTATGTCCAAAAATAATTAAACCCATTCCCCATTATTACCACCTTTTGTGATAGATCTAAGCAACATATGATGTTTCCCAACCAAAGGTTTCCCTCTCTTGACCTTAGTCCAATCATTATCTCATTGTGTGGAATCTATCTAGTAACATGCTCAACGACTGCTGAGAGGGTCTTCCCTCCCAATTCACCTAATTTAGACAAAGCATCACCCCTTGAGCTTGGAAAAATCGAAGAAGGATTAGAGATGTGCATCATGGCACTCTTTCAACCATTGACTTTGGCCTAAACACATTGGTATAATTTTTCTACATGTAAATTTTTTTTAGTGTATGTGCATATCCTTTAAATCATGATTAATTAAATACATGTATACTAACTTATATCTTGATCTTATTTTTTACTTTTGCAGTGTACTCCAGATGTGACTGATGCAACACCTTTTACCATGATGAGTTCCTCTCAATCAATTATCTTAGTTGCATCACCTATTCGGGTATATGATTTTTTATATCTAGTAGATCTATATAAGTTTGAAGATATATGTTTTTTTTTTTTTGTCATAAATTATATTTTTTTTTTTCATTTTCATTTTTATTCTTGTAGAGTATGCCACCATCCACGTCTGTGGATCTAGGACCAAGACAATAGGGTAGGACTCTTGAGCCTCGACCATCATTTTCTGAGTGTATGGCAACGGAAGAAAAAATGCTTGAGGTAATGAATAATTGAATTAGACTTTAATTTATAGTTTAGTATAGTGATTAGATGTGATTTTGAAAACTTTATAAAAAATAATGGATAACTTTCTTTTTAGTAGTTTAAGTTATTTACCATTGAGAGCTAATTAATCTAATTTGTGGTTCAAATTGTTTTTTGTGTAGATCTTCTCAACCACTAGGTAGCTCGAAGAGGCTACATTTTGGTGATCCCCTAGAATATTAGGAATTTGTTGACATGGCATAGTCATTTGACATATTATATATATATAGACTAGATGAGATGGCATATATTTAAAATTTGAATGTATAATCACTTTATAATGATTGAGCTATGATGGAAAACATGTTATATCTAAATATTCATTTCTTGCAATCTGGCACTTTAATAGTTTATGAATTACATAGATCATTGTTGTAACTCATGTTATAGTACGATTAAACTTGGTTTCCTAGAGAAAATTCACCAAATTTGATCCCTTTATCATTAGTTTCTATAGTTGCAACCATAGTAACAAAATTGAAATACATTTCCATAGCATAGAGATATAGAGAGAAAAAAAATAAAGAGTTCAAGTAATGAATTGTAGAAAATAGATTGATGTAGTTCATATTCATATCACTGATTACATTGCATTGAACATATTTCAAACTCAAATCATTTCTTCACATTGCATAACTAATAACTAGATGCTAATAGATGACAAAATTTCAATTATGCTATAGCTTTTACAAAGTCAACCCATATCTAATAACTAGAAGTAGCTACCAATTCCATTTGCTTGTCATGCCATTTCATGAGACCACATTTCTTTGAGGCATTTTGGAAAACATTTCATTGCATTTTCTATGCTACCACAATTTCCATACATATCTACCAAAGCATTTTTCATAGGGATATAGAGAGAAAAACAAATAAAGATTTCAAGTAATGAATTGTAGAAAATAGATTGTTGTAGTTTATATTCAATCTCTGATTACATTGCATCACAAATCTTTCAAACTCAAAGCATTACTTCACATTGCATAACTAATAACTAGATGCTAATAGATGAAAAAAAAAAAATTCTGATATAGTTTTTATAAAGTCAACCCATATCTAATAACTAGGAGTAGCTGCCAATTGCATTTTCTTGTCATGGCATTCCATAAGACCACATTTATTTGTGGAATTTTGGAAAAAAATTCACTACATTTTCTATGCTACCATAATTTTCATACATATCTACCAAAGCATTTTTCATAGGGATATAAAGAGCAAAAAAATAAAGAGTTCAAGTAATGAATTGTAGAAAATAGATTGTTGTAGTTTATATTCATAACTCCGATTACATGACATTACACATCTTTTGAACTCAAAGCATTGCTTTGCATTGCATAACTAATAACTAGATGCTAATAGATGACAAAATTCCAATAACGATATAGTTTTTACAAAATCAACCCATATCTAATAAATAGGAGTAGCTACCAATTTCATTTGCTTGTCATGGAATTCCATGAGACCACATTTCTTTAAGGCATTTTGGAAAACAATTCACTACATTGTATATGCTACCACATTTTTCATACATTTCTACCAAATCATTTTTCATAGGGATATATACAGAAAAAAAAAAGAGTTCAAGTAATGAATTGTAGAAAATAGATTGTTGTATTTTATATTCATATCACTGATTACATTACATTGCACATCTTTCAAACTCAAAGCATTACTTTGCATTGCATAACTAATAACTAGATGCTAATAGATGACAAAATTTCAATTATGATATAGCTTTTAGATAGTCAACCCTTAATAATAACTAGGAGCAGCTACCAATTGCATTTGCTTATCATGGCATTCCATGAGACCATATTTTTTTGAGGAATTTTGGAAAATAGTTCACTGCATTGTCTATGCTACCATAATTTTCATACATGTCTACCAAAGCATTTTCATAGGGATATAGAGAGCGAAAAAAATAAAGATTTCAAGTAATGAATTGTAGAAAATAGGTTATTGTAGTTTATATTCATAACTCTGATTACATTGCATTGCACATTTTCCAAACTCAAAGCATTACTTCACATTGCATAACTAATAACTAGATGCTAATAGATGACAGAAATTCAATTACAATATAGTTTTTACAAATTCAACCCATATCTAATAACTAGGAGTAGTTGCCAATTGCATTTACTTGTCATGGCATTATGTGAGACCACATTTCTTTGAGGAATTTTGGAAAACAATTCAATACATTTTCTATGCTACCACTTTTTTCATGCATGTCTACCAAAGCATTTTTCATAGGGATATAGAGAGAGAAAGAAATAAAGAGTTCAAGCAATGAATTGTAGAAAATAGATTGTTGTAGTTTATATTCATATCACTAATTACATTGCATTGTACATCTTTCAAACTCAAAGAATTACTTCACATTGCATAACTAATAACTAGATGCTAATAGATGACAAAATTTCAATTATGATATAGCTTTTAGAAATTCAACCCATATCTAATAACTAGGAGTAGCTACCAATTGCATTTTGTTGTCATGGCATTCCATGAAACCACATTCTTTGAGGAAGTTTGACAAATAGTTCATTGCATTGTCTATGCTACCACATTGCATAACTAATAACTAGATGCTAATAGATGAAAAAAATTCAATTATGATACAATTTTTACAATGGTAATGGAGAAGTGGAAAAACTCAAGAGGTTTTGTATTTGGTAAGAATTTGTGCAGGCAAAGAAAGTGAGAGATGATGCTATAGGTGAATTTGAACAAATGAAGTAAAAGATTCTTGAACTTAAGACTTTCATTGAGCAAATACAACTAGAAATAGATGATAAGGAAGAAACAATATCAAATGTAAATGAAAAAAAAAAGAGAATCGGTGTGGTGGACACATGAAAGTATTCAAGACATTGAAAACTCTATCAAACAAAGGGATGTTGTTGTCCTAAGCATTGATGATAGAGCAATTAATCTAAAGTTCAAACTAAAAGATATGAAAAAGAAGCTAGAAGATCATGAAAATGAATAACAAGGGATGTTAACAGGTAATACTAGTAGAGATGAGGAAAACAATGTGGGTGGTCAAGTTGCAGATGCAAAATTAGTAGTTGAAAGTGTTGAAATTGAAGCAAAACAACTGAAGACTAAAATTAACCACTTAGAAAAGAAATTAAAAGATAAGAAGAAGATTTTATCATCATTGAAAAGGAGGTTAGAATACTCTAAAACCACTTGCAAAAGAAGCAGACCAAAATGAATGAGATATATAATGTATTTAATGAAGAGATTCTTCCTACTCTCGAGAAGTTGAGGAAGGTGCTTGTGTAGATTCTTCTTTGTTTGTCGTGCAACCAAAATGACAATTCCAACGCATCCGGATGGGTACATTTAGGCTAGGCATGGTCATGTTTCATACCCAAACATGTTGAAACAATTCGAGCTACATTGTACCGACGATATCCTTTAAGAGTCCAAAGTGCAAAAAGGTAGCAATCTTTGACATGTTGTTACTCAAAACTTGTGTCACTTTGAAATTTTCTATCTAAGGCTATGTGATTACATAGGCCCCCCTCTATAATAACCTCTCTTAATTTTTGATATATCTAAGGCGTTTTCCCAGGTGTCGAGTTTCAATTGATGGAAAAAGGGTAAGATGCATGCATTGTAAAGTTGCAAAGGGATGTAACTTTTGTTCTGATCTTTGTGTGACCAAACCAAAATTTCTAACATGTCCAAATAGGTACATTTAGACTAGGCATGGTACTATTCCACACCCAAACACACCAAAACAATCTAAGCTACATTGTGCCGTCAATATCCCTTAAGAGTCCAAAGTGCAAAAAGGTAGCAATCTTTGACGAGCTTTTACTCAAAAATCATGTCACTTAAAAACAATCTATCTTTAAGGCTATAGGATCACCTAGGGCTCCTCTACAATAACCTCTCTCTATTTTTTATATCTTTGAGGCATTTTCTCGTGGTGTCGAGTTTTCAATTGATGGAAAAAGGGTTAGATGCATGTAGTGTAAAGTTGCAAAGGGGTGTAACTTTCATTTTGCTCCTCGTGTGACCAAACCGACAGTTCCAACACATATGGATGGGTGGTTTATGCTAGGAAAGGTCTTGTTTCACACCCAAACATGCCAGAACAGCCTGAGCTACATTGTATCAACAAAGTCTCTTAAGAGACCAAAGTGCAAAGGGGAAAAAACTTCGACGAGTGATTACTCTTGAAATCAATGTCACTTAGAAAGATTATTTTTGAGGCTATGGGATCATGTAGGGCCCATCTACAATAAAATCTCTCATTTTTTGATAGATCCAAGTCATTTTCCCATGGTGAAGAGTTTTCAGTTGATGGAAAACAAGTTAGTTGCATGTAGTGTAAAGTTGCAAAGTGGTGTACATTTCGTTATGTTCATCATACTACCGAACCAACCAAATGTTCCAACACATCTAGATGGGTTTCTTTATGCTAGGAAAGGTCTTGTTTCATACCCAAACATGTTAGAATAGTCTGAGCTACATTGTACCGACGAAGTCTCTTAAGAGACCATAGTGCAAAGGGGCATCAAAATTTTGTGAGTGATTACTTGAAAATTGTGGCACTTAGAAACATTATGTATGAGGCTATGAGATCATGTAGGACCCCTCTACAATAACCTCTCTTAGTTTTTTATATCTCCGAGTCATTTTCTCATGGTGAAGAGTTTTCAGTTGATGGAAAATGGATTAGTTGCATGTAGTGTAAAGTTGCAAAGTGGTATAACTTATGTTCTACTCATCATACGATCAAACAAACTATTCCAACACATTCATATGGGTGGTTTTATGCTAGGAAAGGTCTTGTTTCACACCCAAGCATGTCAAAACAGTCTGAGATATATTGTACTGATGAAGTCTCTTAAGAGACCAAAGTGCAAAGGCGCATAAAACTTCGATGAGAAATTACTCAAAAAATGTGGCACTTAGAAAAATTTCTTATGAGGCTACAAGATCATGTAGGGCCCCTCTACAATAAACTCTCTCATTTTTTTATAGCTCCAAGTTTTTTTTCTGTGGTAAAGAGTTTTCAATTGATGGAAAATAAGAAAGTTGCATTTAGTGTAAAGTTCCAAAGTCGTGTAACTTTCATTTTTTTCATCATGCAACCAAATTGAATATTCCAACATGTCCAGATAGGTGGGTTTATGTTATGAAAGGTATTGTTTCACACCCAAACATGCTGAAACAGTCTAAGCTACATTGTATTGACGAAGTCTCTTAAGAGACCAAAGTGAAAAAGGGAAAAAAACTTCAACGAACAATTACTTATAAATTGCGGCACTTAGAAACATTTCATCTAATGTTACGGAATCACATAGGGCCCCTCTATAATAACCTCTCTTGGTTTTTGATAGCTCTAAGTCATTTTCCTGTGGTGAAATTTTTTCTGATGCCCCAAAAATTATCAGATGCATGTAGTGTAAAGTTGCAAGGTAGGCTACTTTTTGTTTTGTTCTTTTTGGTTCCAAAAATTTAGTGCCAACACATCTAGGTGGGCACATCTACACTAGGCATGGTCACCTCCCTTCATTATAAAAGGGTCATAGTCTTTCCTATTCGAAGGGTCGCAAATTTTTGCCTTCGGTTATATGAAGCATGAAGCATGAAGCATACACATGAATTTCCTTTGTGAAGCACATGAAGCATGAATAATTACTATATTGATATATATTGAAGTGTGGATGTATAATACAAATATGGACACCATCAATAAAAAAGATATGTATTAACTAAATATCCATGTAGGCATACATCAATATATGTCAATATAAGTATAAAATATATACAAAATAGCCATATAGGCTTACAAGAATGCCATATAGGAATACAATGTCAAGTATATGCAATTCAAAAATATGTCCAAAAATTCCATATTGGAATACAACAAATGACCCCAATCAAAAGTCATTGCCCTCCAGATGAAGAAAACAGACGGGTGGTCGTTGTTGGTCGAGGGGATGGAGATGCATATGACACTTGTTTACTTTGAACTCAAGGGATACTCCTACTATTTAGATCTTGATCAAGCTTCAACTGCTACAATAAAAAATTAAAAACATTAATATATTGAAATTACATTATAAAAATGATATATTTAACAAAATAATCACTTACCACCTCCAAAGGATCAAAACTATCTATTGTTGCAGCAACTCCATGGTTCATCGTGCCATGAACATCGTAATATACTTAGAACAACAAATATATATATATATATGATCATTATTTTTGTATCACTTTCATTAGATTATTTGTTTAACTAAATATACTTAGAATAACAAATTTATATTATTCTAAACAACCTAAATGATAATGAAATGGTAATGCAAACTAGAAAAGATGCTTAGAATAACAAATATATATTATTCTAAACAACCTAAATGATGATGAAATGGTCATGCAAACTAAAAATGATGCTTAGAATAACAAATCTATATTATTCTAAAGAACCTAACTTAACTTTGGTTATAAGAGTAGGAAACAGCTATCCAACCATCATGATGCACCATAAACATCAATGACATGGATGGTCGATTCCCTCATGTTTTTCAAAGACCCCATGTTTGTTTGAAGTACCTATTTTGTTAGAAATTTAACAAAAAATTGTCTCACTCTAGGAAAATCAACTTACAGGATGTTGAAACTTTCCTTTGCTCTACCTAAAAATAAATTTTAACTCACATACCTTTGATATTTTCTTTTAAAAGGCTATAAAAATATTGTCTCAAGCTCAAGAATTGTAGCACCAAATTCCCCATCTTTATTTATATTATATATTATCTAGGTATATTCTATTATATATATTATATTATATTATATGCAAATATTATATATTATCTAAATATATTCTATTTATATAATATATAATATAATATATTATAATATATAACATGACATAATATGACATAACATGACATTTAACATGACATAAAATAACATAACATAATATCATATAATTTAATACTAGAATAGATATCTTAGATACATCTATCTAAAAGACGCTAGAAGATATTAGTCTCGAGGCACCTATATTTAAATTTTTATCAAGAGAATAGGTAGGCACATCGAGATTGACATCTATCGACATCTTTAGATAGATGTATCTAAGATATCTATACTAGTAGCATCCACAGTGCGGCATGTAAACTATTAATTTAGCATTTTTTTCTTGTGTTTGAATAAAGTACTAGTATCCTTTGTAAATAATGAATAAGACATTTCATATTAAACCAAAAATATAATCTCCATACTAAGTAATTAGAGTTTAATAGAAGGGTATGTGCAGGATCATCGTGCAAAAAATAGGCCCTTAAGTGGCAAAAAATTCAGAAAAATCAGTGTTAGACAACTTGACATAAATATTTGAATAAGTTATCTATATTATTTCAAAAATATGTAAGAATAGAATTTGTAGAAAATTGAATTTAGTTTCTAAAATACTAGGTTTATTTAAAAATAAATAAAATCTATTTGGTGAAAATTTGAAATTTCAATGCAGTGGTACTTAAATTTCAGGGAAAAAATAACAAGTTGGTGTATGTTTGACCACCCTAACCATAATAAAATGATAACATTTTTTTATAAAATTTTATATATAAGTAGAGGACTCATGTCGGGATGTGATGCATATTTTTTGTAATTTTTTTTCCAAGTAAATAATTAATTATGAATTTTTTATTACAACTTTTAGAAAATACTAAAAACTTCATTAAACTACGACCATCTTAACTTGGTCAAAACTTCATGAAATTTATTTTTTCTTTTTTAGTAATCCTATTATGAATCATAGAATGTGGCGCGTGTTTGGATTCAAAAAAATGATTTAAAGTTATGAATGTTTTTCAAATCTGACTATCGATCAGGACTTTAGTCGTAATTCTAATAGAAAATGAATAATAATTATTTATTAAATTCAAATTAAATCATAATTTATATTTTTGGAAAGTTGAGAATCTCCTCTAAAAACCCTTTTTGTTTCATTAATTTTGGGTGAAAAAAAGTCATCAGCTTCATACCCTACAAATATTGCCACTTTTGGCACACCATGATCCTGCACATACCAAAAGAATAACATCTAGTCAAGTACATACATTACATAAACTTATTGTGTTTCTAGAGATATGATTATTTCTTCCTTAGCTCTCCTTTTGGTGAGTTGCTTCCCTATGTTCATTTTCCATAACAATTGTGTATAAATGGTGCCGAGATTCTAAGTCCATCCAAGGATTTAACACAAGAAATAACAAAAAATGTTAAGCTTGCTCTTTCTTTCTGTCACATGTCAAGTTGGAAGTGCACCATCTTTCACATTTGAAGTTGAAGGTACACCATCTTTGTCATCTCAACTTCAAGGTATGTCATATTTTTCATCTCTAATTGAAGGTATGTGTAGGTTGTTGGATGTGGAGCATATTGAGAGAAAATGTAGAAAGTCCTTTCTCTACTTAGATTTGAATAAATAGATTTTGACTTAAAAAAGCATATTGATACTTTTTTATGCAACCAGATGAAAAATACCTCCTAATTTTATGAAGTTTATCTCTTGCAACCATGTGAAAAAGGAAGAAATCCTCTTTTTTGTTTGTAATATTTATTTTTTAATGGATTATAGCCTTGTTTGAGCATATGATTCTCCTTTGTAAATGATGAAATGCTAGGTTGGAATAGATATAATCATGAGTCAAAATTCTTCTATTTACTAGCATAGGAAGCTTCCCAAGGAAGAAATTACATGTTTTAGGAATGCGACCTCTTTTAATGTTTGAATTGATCTTTTTTGTTTATTAATATCACATCTCAATGCCTTTACCCCTTCTCATTAGATTTGATTATTGGCTTGTAGAGCTTCATGTACCATATATATGCAAGGAGTTTGTTAAAAGGTCACATCCATGGCATAATACATGGATAGTGTTTTATCAGACTTAAGCTATGTTGTATATTTTGAGGCAATTTTTATTAACTTATTGAATTTCGTTAGATGTTGACGATTTTACTCTCTATGGGCTTGAAGCCTTATAATTTACTTGTTGATAAAGAAAGGGATTTGGTCAAAGTTCAGAGTTTGGATTGGGAAGGGAGTTCACTATTCGTGTCATGAAGTACATCCATGAGGAAAACATTTGATATCAATCCAACATATTAAAATTGGGAATAAATTTGAGTTGACTGTTGTAGTATATTTCTAATCTAAATGACATTTTTATGATTATTAGATAATATTTTTTTCAATTGACACAATCTTAGTTTCTCTTCTAACTTAGTAAAATACTTTTATTAGATTATTCACCAAGCTTCTAAAGTGTTCCTCCAAGATAAATACTAAGTTATTATAGAAGATTGTTCTTTTTAGTGATAATTGGTTAGAATTAAGCACATGCTATCCAATTTTTTTGTCGAGATATATTTTTAATATATTTGCATGTAAATTAAAGTATCCTTAATGACTTATAGTACACAACCTAATCAATTTAAAAGATCCCTTCCATTTTATACTGACATAACATTTGTTGAAACTTATTAAAATATTCGTACCAAAAATACTGAATTGACCTTTCAATTAAATTGTGACTCTTTGTTATGACACATTTTTTTGCCATGGCATTCCATCACCATGAGATTGCATTTATTTAAGGAATTTTTTCAAATAGTTCATTGCCTTCTCTATGCTACCACATTTTTCTTACATGTCTACCAAAGCATTTTATCAAATGGCTTGTTAGGAATTGCATGCAAAAAATATCAGTTAAATGCAAATAAAGATTAAATAGAGGAATGAAAAACTCATAAATAATAACAGCAAGAGACAATTTTTAATGTGGTTCACCCAAAGTCAGGCTACATCCACCAACAGAGAGTCCAATATTATTATCCAACAAATTGAACTAA
The DNA here is from genome assembly GCA_007258455.2 of Sequoia sempervirens. NCBI lineage: Eukaryota > Viridiplantae > Streptophyta > Pinopsida > Cupressales > Cupressaceae > Sequoia > Sequoia sempervirens. The sequence goes on from VDFB02012729.1 coordinate 13,796, forward strand.
TTACAACCCACAATCCTTGCAACTCAATACCATTGCAAATGCTACAATACAATGTCAACAAAAACCCTAGCCCTTAGTCTTTTATCAAGCCATGTCGATTACAAAATAGGGTTTTTTAAATGTTGGTCAATAGAAAAATAACTCCTAACACCTTTATAAAATAATAAAAAAATTGTGAGAGGTTTCGAGGGCGCTGCCCCTCGACCCCACCCTATATCACGACAAGGAGTACACCAGGGGCACTTCCCCTAGACCCTGCAAGGGGCGCTACCCCCAAACCCCCATTAAATAATTTGGGGGGAAACTACAACGATAAAAGTGGGGAAAATTTAACCTCTGAGTTTGATTAGGCTCCATATACCAACAATCTCCCACTTGGAAACTAATTAAACTCCACCCCATATCATCTCCCACTTGGAGAATGGTCATAACACCGCTAACCCCGTAGCTCCCACTAGAAATAAGCACCCTGGACCCTATTGTTCTGATTTTATTGTTTTCAGTCGTGAAGACCAACTGAAGTTGAAGAGGAGCTCAACTTCTCCCTTGGCACTATCTTTGTAAACATATATGCTAGATTGTCATCTATATGTATCTTTTCTAGCCTTAACTGTCCATCATCCAAGACTATCTGAATGAAGTGATACCTCAACTATATGTGTTTGGTCTTTGAATGCAAGGAAGAATTCTTTGCAAAATGTATGGAACTCTAACTATCTGTAAACAAATAATTGTTGGCCTATTGTTTTCCCAATTCTTCCATGAAAGATTGCATCCATATCATCTCCTTTATTTCCTCTATTGCAGCTACATACTCTACCTCTATGGTGGATAAATCAACCACCTTTTGCAACCTAGAGATCCAAGTCACCATTGTCCCACCTATAGTAAAGACATAACCTGTAGTACTCCACCTGGTATCAATATCCCCTGCCAAATCCGAGTCTACATAACTTGCTAAATCAATATTAGAGCCCCCAAAACATAAATGTTTTTTGGATGTAACTCTCAAATACTTGAGAACCCATTTTACTGCATTCCAATGCTCCAATCTAGGATTACTCATATACCTGCTTACAACTACAATAGTATGTGCAATATCTAGTCTCGTGCATACCATGGCATACATTAAACTTCCTATAGCTGAAGCATATGGTACCTTGGACATTTTTTCTTCCTCCTCTTGTGTCTTTGGACACATCTCCTTAGTCAATTTCAAATGACTAGGCAAAGGTGTGCTAACAGCTTTTGCATTCTCCATGTGGAATCTCTACAACACCTTTTCAACATAACCAACCTGAGATAGAGTCAGTTTTATGTTCTTCCTATCTCTAGAAATTTTCATACCAAGGATTTGTTTTATTGCCCCCAAATCCTTCATAGAAAATTATTTTTCTAACTATTGTTTTAACTCACTTATGTGATCCATGTTAGACCCTGCTACAAGCATGTCATCAACATATAAACATAAAATAATGTAGATGTCATTATCCAACCTCTTAAAATAAACACAATGGTCAGAATTACACCTATTGTAGCCTTGCTCAGCCATAAAATTATCAAATTTCAAGTACCATTGCTAAGGTGCTTGTTTCAAGCCATATAAACTCTTCTTCGGTCTATACACTAATTTCTCCTTGCCTTTGACATCAAATCCTTGGGGTTGTTCCATATATATCTCCTCAGGCTCTAAATCACCATGGAGAAAGGCGGTTTTCACATCTAGTTATTCCAAATGCAAATTTTCAACAACCACAATACTTAAAATAATACGAATAGAAGTCATCTTAACAACTGGAGAAAAAATCTCAGCAAAATCAATGCCCTTTTCTATTCAAATCCTTTTACAACTAACTTGGCTTTAAATATGTTCTTACCTCCATCTTCCCCTTTCAGCCTATAAACCCACCTTTTTGGTAAATCCTTTTTACCTAAAGACAACTTGCTTAATTCCCAAGTCTGATTTTTTAGCAAGAAGTCCATTTCTTCTTCCATTGCATGCTCCCACTGAACCTTTGTATCCACTTGCATAGCTTCATCATACCCTTCAAGTTCACTAGCATCTGTTAATATAGAAAACCTTTTAGGAGGTCTACTTAGCCATGTTGACCGTCTAACATTCACTGGAGTTTTTGTTATTTCTTGTTGTTGTTGCGGAGCATAAGGAACCACTGGAACATTACTATCTAGAGTATCATCTAGCACCACAAAATCCTTTTCTTTCTTCTCATGTTGCTGCAACTAATCTTTGTACAACACCTTTTCATTGAATACAACATCCCTGCTTCTCACAATTTTTAAATTTTCAACATTCCAAAGTCTATACCCAAATTCATCAAGGCCATATCCAAGGAAGATACACTTTTTGATTTTGCATCCAGTTTGGTTCTATTTTCATAATCTGCATGTGCAAATGCTTCACATCCGAAGGTTTTGAGAAAAGAATAACTCGCCTTCTTCTCTGTCCATGCTTCCTCTATAATACCACAACCCAAAGGAACTTAAAAACCTCTATTAATTAAATACACAACGGTATATTGACAACCTCTACCCACATGTTTAAAGGCATCCCAACATGCAATATCATGCTCCTTACATGCTCCATTATTGTCCTATTCATGCGTTCAACCACCCTATTTTCTTGTGGAGTCCCTAGAACCGTTTTCTACCTACAAATTCCACTAAAGGAACAATAATCTTCAAATTATTTACTGCAATACTCACCACCATTATCAGATCTGAGACATTTTAATCTTTTACCTATCTCATTCTCAACCAAGCTTCTCCATTTCTTAAATGTTTCAAATGCATCAGATTTTTGCTTAAGGAAATAAATCCAAACCTTCCTAGTTGCATCATCTATGAATGTAACATAATACCGAGAGCCACCAAGAGAAGATTCCTGAGCCAATCCCCATACATTTGTATGCACAAGCTCCAACTTTTCATCTTTCTTTTGCTTCCCATCCTTGAGAAAATTATCTCTCTTTTGTTTTCCATACACACAACTTTCACATAAATCCATATTAATGAATTTTAGACCTGGTAAAACTTTCTTATAATGAATTACCTTCATACTTTTTTCATTCATATGTCCAAGTCTATTATGCCACAGTGTTGTCTTAGAACCTGCAGCAACTGTTTTAGTCTCTTCCTATGAACCTGCAACAACTGTTCCTGAACCGTTTGTGTTTTCTCTGCAACAACTAAAGTAGAAGGAACAATATGAGATGTACAAATATATAAGGTTCCCACTTTCACACCTTTTTCTACTACTAAGTAACCTTTTGAAACCTTCCAATTTTTATCATTAAAAGTAACTATGCAACCTTCATCACCTAGCTGCCTTGCTGAAATTAAATTTCTACTCAGCCTTGGAATGTGCCTTACCTCTTGTAATAGCCAATGATTCCCATTCTACAACTTAATCTTAATTTTTCCCTTTCCAACAATCTGTCAGGGTTTGTTATCTCCCAAATAAACCAGCCCAAAATCCCCTTGGACATAATCAGGAAGATAACTTCTATGGGGTGTAGCATGAAATGGGGCCCCTAAATCTAAAACCCATGAATCATCAACATTGTCAAGGGAAATAATTAAAGCATCCTAATTAGATTTGTTACTTACCACATTTTCCTCTTTACTTCATTTTTGTCTCCTTCATTTTTCCAAGACCAACAATCTTTCTTTAAATGACTTGGCTTATCACAGTACCAACAATCCTTCTTGTCTCTAGATTGGGACCTTTTGTCCTTTGATTTTCCTCGTGACTTCCCATGACTTCCATAATTGTTTCCTCTCTCCTTTGTTCTACCCCTGCTTTCTACATTCAAAACACTTCTTGATGTGGATGTTCCACTTGAGCTTTCCCTACAAATTTCCTCATTAAAATAACACCAAAAACATCATCAATTTTTAATGTATTCGAACTAGAAACAGAATTACTAACAACCATTACCAAGCTATTCTAGCTTTTAGGCAAAGAACAAAGAATCAAAATATCCCTAACTTCTTCATCAAATTTTACATTTACTGAAGTTAATTGACTGGTAACCATATTAAACTCATTTAAATGATTGGCAACTAATCCACCTTCTACCATTTTCATATTAAATAAATACTTCATAAGAAATACTTTATTCATAGCAGAATGCTTTTCATATAACTTCGCCAAGGTTTCCATCAACTCTTGAGTTTTATTTGCTCCTATAATATTGAATGCCAGCGATTGTGCCAAGAATAAACGAATGGCTCCCAGTGCCTTTCTATCCAGAAAATTCCAATCCTTATCACTAATTATCGCCAGTTTCTTGGCTATTCCTTCCAACGGCCTCCATAAATCCTTCTAATAGAGATAGTCCTCCATCTACATCTTCCATAACTGATAGTTCTACCCATTGAATATATCTACCTTCAATTTACCCTCATTTTCCATTGCGCCTACTTAACCATGAGACTGCCACTCAACCGTGAGACTTTCTTGCAGACGATAATCAAACACAACCCTCTCTGATACCACTTGTTAGGAATTGCATGTAGAAAATATCAACTAAATGCAAATAAATATTAAACATAGGAATAGAAAACACAAAAATAATAACAAGAGACTATTTTTAACATGGTTCACCCAAACTCGGGCTGCATCCACCAACAAAGAGTCCAATATTATTATCCAACAAATCAAACCAATTACAACCCACAATCATTGCAACTCAATACCCCTACAAATGCTACAATAACATGTCAACAGAAAGCCTAATCCTTAGCCTTTTATCAAGACTTATGTCAATTACAAAATAGGGTTTTTATGTCTTCCAATAGAAAAATAACTCTCGACGCCTTTATAAAATAATAAAAAAATCATGAGAGGTTTCGGGGGCGCTACCCCTAAGCCCCCGCAGGGGTGTTTCCCCTTGACCCCACCCTGTATCGCGATAGGGATTGCGCTAAGGGCACTACCCCTGGACCCCACAAGGGGCCCTGCCCCTTGACCCTATCTTGGGGGTGCTACCCCTAAACCCCCATTAAATAATTTAGGGGGAAACTGCATCGATAAATGTGGGGAAAATTTAACCTCCGAGTCTAATTAGGCTCTATATACCAACAACAGTTCACTGCCTTGCTACTATGGATAAAATCCTAAAACAAGTGCTTTTGAACAAGCTATGGATAGGGAAAATAGTAAGTATGATAGTAGGAAATATATAGTTCAATAAGTACTCAAAATTTTCTTCATTATCTCATACATTATAAGTCATGACGTGCATCACTATTGTAGTTTTCATGATTGAATAATTTGTTGTTTTATTTTCATATGTTGCAAGAAAAAACACCTCCAAATGTTCATAGGGAAATGGAACTTGGTGTTTCTTTTTCTCTAGACTCCTTGATGCCTCTCATGGGGGTATGAGGAAAACTACTAAATTTCAATTTACATTCATTATTATAGCTATTAGTTTTTTATTAGAGGTAAAATAGGTTTTGAAGGGGCCCAAAAACCCTTTACAAAAAGAACATTTGTATCAAAAGATAATGAAACAAAGAAATAAACTGCCAAAACATGGTAAAACAACAACAAGCTAACTGCCAAAAAGGAGGGACAAAAACAAAATATATATATATTCTTCAGAATACTTGCAGCTTCCATGTTGCTCTTAATAGTCTTCTAATGTGCATCCATGACTTCAAACATATATTTACCAGGTACCCTAGCTTGCATCTTGGTCTTATTGTGAGTTCTAGCACTACACCCCAAAACATTTACCTCATTAACCAAAACATCCTACGAAACAACAACCTTATCAACCAAAGCTTCCTTCATCACTTGTCTTTCCCTAGTAGCATCTTTCTCACTAGGAGATCCCTCCAACCATTTCTTGGCCTTCTCATTGATTATAGAATGGCCCTTAGCCTCATACCTCATAGCAAATTTAGTCCCATCAACGACCTTATCTAGTTTCATGCTAACCCTTACCATCTACTCTTCCAAGGTAAGAATTCTTTGTTCAAAGATATTCTTCATCTTCAACATTTCCTTAGCCACAATCTTCAAGGAATCAAACATCTCATCAACTTGAGTTTGAACAAAAGACTGCAGAGACTCCCCAACTTTGCTCACAGCACCCCAAAATCTCACATTAGTAATGTTGAGCTCATGAAAAACCCATTTGAACAATCTAAACAGTGAAATGGTGCCCTCCTTAGCCAGACCCAAAACATTGGGAAAATCCTCCTAATCAAGTTTAAACACATCCCTACTCTCCACATCTCCCTCTTGGGAGATACTATTCTTATTCTAGATCTCACAAACTTCCTTACCTTTATCCCCAACCACCAATATTTGAATTTTGTGAAGAGAGCTAACAATTTCCTTAGCCATCATCCTTCTATTTTGCTTCTCCAAATCCACATCAGGGGATTCCAAAGCATCGTGCCCACCACCAATATTCAAAGAAGAAGTAACATGCACCTCTTGCTCAGGGCTACTAGACCTTATATCTAGCTTCTTTCTGCTACCCTCCTTCAAACCCTTCTTTCTCTTAGACCCCAAAATAGGGAGCACCAGAGACACATCTTCAACAGCATCAATCAGATCTTTCAAGATGGAAGAGGGAGTAGGAGGCCTATAAGGTTTTTCACCAACCTCTTCCTCACTGCAAGTCTCATAATCCTTCGGGTCAAGAACAAAATGACCTTTACCATTCTTACCTGGAGCAGGAGGTTGCGATAACACTTCCATGGAAGCCTGCAAATTAGGAACATAATCCTCATCCTCTTTCGACTCAAACTCCTCCTCTAGAACCACTTTCTTCTTTTTCCCTTTCAGAATCATCGGGTTTTCGTCTGAAATAGTCTCATATTCCAAGGCCGGCTTCTATTGCTTCCCTTTAGGAGTCTTTTCCAGTTGCTTAGGAACCGCAAAAGCCTTGGCATAATCCGTAATTAGCAGAATCAAACCAATAGGCAGCACAAGATTCTTAGGATTCCTTTTATGATCCTTAAGACCATACTCCAAAGAAGCCAAAAGATAGAAAGGAAAGGATATTTTCTTCTTATGACGAAAATGATTCAAAAGAACAAAATGATAAGCATTACTAGTAGAGAACCAACCTTCCAAGGTAATGTACCTCATCAATTCCTCAACAACATCACCCCACAAGGCTTTAATGGAACTGCGTTGGTACCCACCACTCTTAGCCTGCTTGAGCTTTTGTTCTTCATCCCCTTTGAAGAAAATCCACATAGCAACTTTAGATTCCTTCTTATCTCTATACACCTTTCTACCCTCCATGGTAAGACCAGTAATGTTCACAATGAATTCCTCATTGAGATCAAATTCAGTGCCACCCAATTTCAAAACCCTATTATTCCAAGATTTTACAAACGCAGCTGTCACCTGTGGGTCATTCCCATGGAGCCGCTCCAAGTATGGAGTAATCCCACCCTTATGCAGTCTTCGCCACACCTCAATCTTGTTTTTCAAGGTGTCACAAGAGAAAGGCTCTACCCTATTTCTATCACCGCCCATGATCATGACCTTAGCAGAACCTAAGAGCTTGAGAACTTTATAGACAGTTAAAAGAAACCTTGAGAAAGAAATCCAAGAAATACCCACAACCCGTGTGACAACAACATGGTGGCAAAGGGTCATAATTAACCTTGAAGGATGCCCCATACAGAGATTATTCAAAGTACCATCCGCCCAAGCATGATCCAACTCACCTTCATTCCAAACAATAATCGACCATGTGAACAAAGTCATGTAGTGCAAAACATAACATGTCAACATAACATGTCAACACAACACAACACAACACAACACAATACAAGACTGTAACATAATATAATATGATATGATATGATATGATATGATATAACATAACATAATATGATATGATATGATATGATATGATATGATATGATATGATATGATATGATATAATATAGCATGACATAACATGACATAACATAACATAATATAATATAATATAGTTTAATACTAGCATAGATATCTTAAATACAACTATTTAAAAGACGCTAAAAGATATTACTCTCGAGACGTCTATATTTAAATTGTTATTGAGAAGAGATAGGCACCTCAAGATTGATATCTATCAATGTCTTTAGATAGATGTATCTAAGATATCTATGCACTAGTAGCATCCACAATGTGGTATGTAAAATATTAATTTAGCATCTTTTTCTTGTGTTTGAATAAAGTATTATTATCCTTTGTAAATATTGAATAGGACATTTCATATTAAACCAAAATATAATCTCCATACCAAGTAATTAGAGTTTAATATAAGAATAATATCTAATAATGTATACATTAAATAAACTTATTGTGCTTTCAAAGGGTGAGTCGTTCTTCGTCAACTCTCCTTTTGGTGAGTTGCTTCCTTGTTTTCATTTTCATAACGGTTGTGTGAAAATAGTGGTGAGATTCTAAGTCCATCCAAGGATTTAACACATGAAATAGGAACAAATCTTAAGCTTTCTCTTTCTCTCGGTCACATCTCAAGTTGGAGGCACACCATCTTTTACATCCAAAGCTGAAGGTACACCACCTTTTCCATCTCAACTTCAAGGTACATCATATTTTCCATCTCTTATTAAGGGTATGTGTAGGTTGTTGGATGTGGAGCATATTGAGAGAAAATTTAGAAAGTCCTTTCTCTACTTAGATTTTGAATAAATAGAAATTAACTTTAAAAAAAATGGATACTTTTTTCTATGGCCAAATGAAAAATACCTCCCAATTTTATGAAGTTTATCTCTTGCAACCATGTGAAAAAGGAAGAAATCTTTTTTTTTGTAATGGATTATAGCCTTGCTTTAGCATATGATTATCTTATGTAAATGATGAAATGCTAGGTTGAAATAGACATAATCATGAGTCAAAATTCTTCTATTTACTAATATAGGAAGCCTCCTAAGGAAGAAATGGCATGTTTTAAGAATGAGACCTTAAAATATATGAAAGTTATAATAATTGAATTGATCCTTTCTTTTTTTAATTAATCACATTTCAATGCCTTTCCCCCTTCTCATTAGATTTGATTATTGGCTTGTAGAGATTTATGTACCATATATATGCAAGGGAGTTTCTTTCTAGGTCACATCTATGACATAATACATGGATAGTATTTTATCTACTGAAACTATTTTGTATATTTTGAGGTGATATTCATAGATTGTTGGTTTTCCTTACCTTATTGAATTTTGTTGGATGTTGATGGTTTTAGTCTCTATGGGCTTGAAGCCTTATAATTTGCTTGTGGATAAAGAAATGGATTTGGTCAAAGTTTAGAGTTTGGATTGGGAAGGGAGTTCACTTTTTATGTCATGAAGTGCATCCATGAGGTAAACATTTGATCTCAATGAAGTGCATCCATGAGGTAAACATTTGATCTCAATCCAATAGAATAAAATTGAGAATGAATTTGAGCTGACTATTGTAGTATATTTCTAATCCAAATGACATTTTTATATTTATTAGATAATATTTTTTTCAATTGACACAATCTTTGTTTGTCTTCTAACTTAGTAAAATACTATTTATTAGATTATTCACCACGCTTCTAATGTGCTCCTCCAAGATAAATACTAAATTATAATATAAGATTGTTCTCTTTAGTGACAAATGATTAGAATTGAACACATGTTATCCAACTTTTTATCGAAATATAGTTTTAATGTATTTTCATGTAAACTAAAATGTCCTTAATGAATTATATTACACAACCTAATCAATTTAAAAGATCCCTTTTATTTTATGTTGACATAACATTTGTTGAAACTTATTAAAATTTTCGTGCCAAAGATTACTAAATTGACCTTCCAAATTATATTGACATAAAGTTTGCTTAAATTTTATATTACGATTCTTGATTAAAATTGCAACTCTTTGTTTCAGAGCCCTTTTAGCTACTCAATATTCCACACCAATTATCAGCTGTAAATCGGATAGCAGTCCACCCGCCTGTTGGCACTCCCACTGTATTACGCTCTGGAGGGTCTACCAAATTGAATTTAGCTGGGTCCTTCTTTGGGTTGTAGTTACCAAAACCTGTACCCACTATGAAGAAATTGAAACCATGGAGATGTATTGGATGGTTATCGACAGTCAGCACGCTGGTGTCCTGAAGAATTAACTGTACTGTTGAATTGTATGAGAGACGAGTGAGTCTCGTTCCTTTGGATGTGAAGAGATTCTTTGGCGGTGCGCCTATGTAATTGAAAGGAGTGGGGGGGTTGTCTGGGAAATCTTTAGTGAAAACCCCATTGATTTTATTATAATGTGCTTGCAGAAGGGCAATGGTGGGCATGACAAAGCTTACATTGTTGATTGAAGCAGATGCACGGGTGCCATTTAAGCAGGATGAGCATGAGTCCAATGCAAGCCCCACCGTGAACAACAGATTGCGGTCTACTGTCTGCGGCACTTTTGCAGGGTATTGGGCAGAATTTAAGCTCCTGATAGCGTTGCTAAAGTTGGTGGCAAATGCGGTATCGTTTGGAGATGGGATTTGAGGCATGATAACTATGTTGGAGGAAAAAGATGAATTGGGTGCATTCATATATTGGAAGATTGCGGTGGCGGTTCTGTTGTCTACAGGAACAGGGGCATCCATGAAGGGGCGAGCGGCCATGAAATACCTGCCAGGGTTTTTGTTTGCATGGAGCAAAACGTTTGTGGTTTGTCCCGGAGCAATCACCACAGATTTGGTCTCGAATGGCTTGGTGTACACTGCATCCACCTCCACCACTTTGAGGTGGTGACTTGCCACATCGAAGAAGAGCTCATCATTGAGTGCAGCGTTGATTATTCTGAGCAGGTATGTTTTGCCCTGTTCAACTGGAAGCACAAAAGTATCTGCAATACAAGGGAGATTGCAGTCTTTTGTTATAAGATATCATCATTCATAACACACACTAGTTAGCAATACTTGTGAGATGACAACTCATAAGACATTAAAGAAAAGAAGTCTAAAAGATGGGAGTTGCTTGCTTACCTTTGATAGGACATGTGAAGGTGCCTAGTGGACCTGGTTTTCCATTAATGGTGTGAGTATCAGACACATTGGGTGCTCCTCCTATCTTAAGAGCTGCATTTATAACAGCTTCCACGTCTGCATTCCACCACTCCCCTGCATCCATAAGAAACCATAACTCAGTACTAGTGCTATATGCCATGACTAATCATGAAATCAAATCATATATAATTCAATGGTTTATAACCCTTTCACTGACCTAGAATCAATGTGATCTCCTTATGGGGTTTGGGGAATGGACAAGGCACATTTAGTTTGGGTAAAATAACAAGAGCTCCATAGACTGTTGCTCTCAACCATAGAATATGAGCGTGCCAGAAGAGTGTTCCTCGTTGGCCAGTGATGGTGAAGTTGTAAGTATAAGACTGCCCAGTTTGAATGGGGCATTGAGTGACATACGCAGGCCCATCAGCCCATCCTGTACGCAGCTGTCTTATACCGTGCCTGCAATTACAATTGCAACCATAATTCAAACCCATTACATTGTATATATAAATATATCTGAATCAATAATAGTAATAGTAGACCATACCAATGGATGGAGAGGTTGTATTTGACATGATTGGTGAGTTTGACGAGCACCGTGTCACCCTCCCTAGCATAAATAGTTGGCCCTGGGAACTGCCCATTCACTGTGACAATGGGCTTGGTATGACACAGTCTGCTAACATTCTTCAATTGTATCTGCACCATCCATTGCAAAGCCATTCATAGCAAGATCAAGATGAATATTATGATAGAATTCTTGTTTGGTTCAGTTGAGGCTGGGTTTGATTGTAGATGGCTTTGACGAAACATAACTTAGAATCAAATACTTTGTGAATTTTAGTCCACATCAAAAACATTAAATCAGAATTATCAGAATTCTCGATGAAAAAACTCATTTTTAAAAGACTTTCTACCTGTACTACTAGCAAGAGTAAACTATAGAATGTGCATATATGAACCACAAAATTACAGTTTCTAATCGGTTTCATTTAAACAGCATATTTTAAGTTTTTGTTTTTTAGATGGTTTATCTGAAATCACACTATTTGAAGAACTAGTGTAATTTCAGATGAGTCATCAAACGAATCAAAGATGAGTCATTCAAACGAATCAAAGCTTAGAATGTGCTGCTGTTTAAACCTGACCCTCGGAATGCAATACACAAATTCGAATCCACACCAAATAGATTCATATTGTAACAACCTCAATGCTATAAAAGTGCTTAAAACACATAATTCAATAAAACTTACATCAAATTTATAATGCCTGGTTTTTCCCTCCACTGTCAAGACTGAGATTGAAAGAACCACAAGAAAGACTGTCACTTTTTTCAACACTGAGTTCACTGCTCTCCCCATTGTTTCTCAAACTTCTGTTTCTTTTCTTTCTTTGTTAATCTCTGTACTCACTAGCTTTGACTCCTTGGTCCTTTATACACAGGATAAAGGAAGCTACAGACGTAAATCTTAATAAAATATCCGACAAGAGTTTGTTGGGTAACAATAAGAAACAAAAGGGAAGCGTCAGAAGCAAATATAACTGTTAGTGGAGTACGTAGCTTGTTACTCCACGTCTGGTGCGACCTCAAATTACTGTGTTCTGTAAACCATTTCATCAAATATAGACCCACGTTTTGTGGAAAACTATCTGTATAAAATGTTTTGTCCAGCGAACAGTCTGTTATAAAAGATTAAATAATGTTACAGATCCCTCAAAATCGACCATTTTTGGAGCTTAAAGCAAAAGATTTATTATTATGATTTGTCGAACTTTGGTTGGTTAGATGCAAATTCCTCACGTTTGACTTGGATAATGTTTGTTAAACTATCAATATTAATAAAAAATAATGGGGTGAAGAGCCACATCATAGAAGTGCACGCCCTAGATATGATAATGTTTGTGGCATAAAAATCCAAGCACAACATTAAACTATAATGAAGACTTTCAATTTATTTAAATTAACATATGATAATTGAAGAAAGTTAATTTAGAAATAATTAATGTGGTAAAACTGAACTGTAATGAAGTCCATGTGAATTCATTTTTTATAGGAAATCTATAAATAAATCAAATAATATAGATGAATTAAGATACAAAGAATGTAGCCAATAGTGGCATGGTGTGATGGTTTAAAGGTGGCATTGTTGTTCTTGTCACCAAGGTTCAAACCCCATTGGGGTAGTATTGTTGAGTGGTTGTATTCCAGTTCATAGCTCCGGTTCAAAAGCATTTACCCCTTGAATAAAAAAAAAAAAGATACAAAGAATGTATCTTAGAGAATCTAAATTTCAAGACAAAATTTTAGCAAAATGAGGCATGATCATCTTGTTTATGATATCTAATAAAAAATATAATCTTAGCTCTTTTGGACATGCAACCATCTTGAAGCAATAATTTTTAGTCCCTAGGCTCATTTGAGAAAATACTCTTAGCACTTTATTAGAAGTCTATCATTAAAACAATCTACTTAGCATACTCTTATCTCTCTCCATAAATATCTTGTGCATCCTTTCTGCAACTCCATTCTACTAGGGGTTGTATGAATTTTTCATACGTCTCTCAATTTCACGCTCCTTACAATTCTATTAAATATGTAGAATAAAACTCACTACTATTGTTAGTCTTCAAAACCTTAATCTTCCTATTCGTTTGATTTTCTAAAAGAGGATTAAACTTCTTAAACCAACTAAAGACTTTATATTTACTTTTGAAGAAATATACTATGTCCTTCAAGAATAATCTATAAAATATGTATACTAGAAATACAAATTTAAGTAAAATTAGCATGATCAAATAGATTTGAATGGATCAACTCCAACACCTAGAAGATTTGTGAGAACCAAAATACAACTAAATGCTATTTTATTTACCATACATATAATGTTCACAAAAATCTCATTCAAGATTAGAATCATTCACCCTTCAACATTATTATTATTTTTTATTCTTGGTTTTTCTAACTATATTCTATTGAGGTGTATATGTGGTTGTACATGTATCTTAATTCTACGATCCTTACAATTTTTTAACAAATATATAGAAAAAGGCTCACCACCACTATCAATCCTCAAAATCTTAATCTTTCTATTAGTCTAATTTCTTAAAAGAGCCTTAAAATCCCTAAACCAACTAGATTTTCTCCTAAGGAAATACACTCATACCCTTGTGGAATAAGTAGATATAAAAGATACATATTAAAAAGAGAAATTGAAGGAGCAATAACAAACCAAATGCATTTGAGTAAATCATGTCCAACACCCTAGAAGATTTGTGAGAATTCAAATAAACCTATTTTTTGGTAGGTTAGTAAATAGAAACAAAATAGACTACTATACAATAGAAGACCATTGTAGTAGCAACTAATATCACGTAGTTCCTTTTAAAACATGAGAAGATACCAAGACATATATGACACATCCCTATATTGATAGAAGGATATATAAGCATTTGACCTCACTACAAGAAAAAATTGAATGGGCGATGCGATGATGGAGGAGTATAGATCTAAAGAATATATAAAAATATTGTAATAGATGTTATCCAAGCATATGTGATGTGTATATCTATGCTTGTGAGAAAGAATGTACATTGTATGAAGAATATATGAACAACCATATCTTACAATGCTAATTAATGTATAAAATTATTTGAATATTTATGTTAGGCATATTTCATATACCAAACTATCCTAATTTGATTCTAATTATATCGCCCCACTGGGGTTAATTTCTCTAACATAAATAATCTAAATATTAGGTCTATATTTTACTATCAAAATTTTGATTCAACGTAGAGTACCTTATTGGTGCTTTTTTTTTAAGAAGGGGTAAACGCTTTTGGCCCGGAGCTATGAACCGGTGAGGTCATAAATGGGGGACCTCATCCCCAATTTAAACATTCAACAATAACACCCCCAGTGGGGTTTGAACTTTGATGGAAAGAACAACACCACAACAACTTAACCATTACACCATGCCACTTTTGGCTACCTTGTTGGTGTTGTTGTACATGGTTATGAGATAATTGATTCTTAGCTCTCTATTCTAATTTGATTAATGATTCTACAACATGGGAGCCACATGAGGGGAAAGTTGATCACTACATACCTATTTAATGTTCTTAACTAGTCATGACTAGATAACATACCATAAGCCTCTAATACATTGACCATATTTATTTTAATATAATATTAAATTTGTTGTTCTAAACCCAATTACATATCCAGATATATGGTTGTGTTCACCAACCATATTCACTGATCTTATCCATTGAACCAATTTTTTGTTTGATTTCACTAACGTTAATTCCAAGTTTTGGAAAATAGTGTAAGGAATTATGTTTCTAGACACACCTTAATCAACCAAAAAATTATGTATATTATTGTCAAAAATATGAATTATTAATAAAAAGGAAGGTGTTTCAATGTTTTCCTTATTTAGAGAACATTAGGTGTGGATTTTTTATTATTTTCTTCCTTGTCCTTAGGAATTTAAGACTCAAGTACTAGGTCCTCCTATTTGGTTAACTATTCTAATTCAAATAGAGAGATCAAGAAATTTAATTATTATGAACATAAATCAAAATAAGATGAACAATATCATACCTGTCATAATATAGACTGGAAAAGCTACTTTAAAGTAAATTGTTCATAGTATGGTGTTAGCAATTTCTTTAAAGTGGGGGCATACATTGGAAAATGGAAACTTTAAGCATTTATGCACAATCGACGGGATGACATTCATGGAGTGAAGCCATGGATAGCCTAACTTCACATGAAATTGGTCTGACGTTGAGATGATGGTGAATGAGACATTCAATTGTTTTGGTCCAACTTTTAAAGGGAGATTTATGGAACCTATCATAGGGCAAGCAAAAGCATTATGAATTTTGATCCATTCTTTTGGTTTTTCATAAGTATCTTGATAAATCTCATGCATAGACAAGAATTATTTAGTGTTCACATTCTCTACACAAACAAGATCAATTAATATCCCATTAGTAGGCTTGTCATTGATTCTTCTGGAACTATGTTTAAGTATGTCTTGTTGTGAGAAAGCAATATCAAGCGACATTTTAGTTAGGCCCTTACGATGTTTCACTTCATTAAATCTAACCATAGACTTTATAGAGTAATCCTCATTATCATTTGTGTTATTATCATTTGTGGTAACATTCATCACATCATTCTTTGTTTCACTAGCTTTGACAAAGGATATATTATGATTTGGCATAAGATTGGTAAAGATTTGCAAATTTAGATTAGGAGAAGCTACATATTTATTACCTTGATCATTAACACCACTAATTTGAATATGATTAGAATCAATGAGGTCTTGCACAAGATGTTTAAGACGCTTACAATATTTTGTATCATGTCCATTTTGATGGTGAAAATAACAATAAGCATTTGGTCTATAGTTTCAAGGTAAAGTCTTGGTAGGATCAAGAGCTCTAATAGGAGGTAAGGAAATCAAATTTTTGTCCAAGAGCTACAACATGCTATTATGAAGGGTATCAGGAAGATGAGTGAATTTTCTATTCCTATCTCCAAATGGATTTTCCGTCTTTATTGAAACCACTTGGGTGTCAATGTGTTGAGTTGGTTTAGGGGGATTAAGTTGTAGAAAGCCCTTTTTTTTCTTGAAAGGTTGGTAGTTGGTTTGAGGTGTGGATTTGGAATTTTTAGGACAGTTAGAGGGAGTTTTCACTTCATGACTACTAACCGAAATTTGATAATCACAAAGGGTTGTGCACAACTGTGTGAAGGAAGGAAACCTCAACATCTAAATCTTATCTTGGATTTTGTCTTGAAAATTGGAAATAAACATTCTTTGAAGGTCGGCATCAAGAATCTTAATGTTTATTTGTGAATAAAGCATTTGGTATCGCACTATGGAATTAGTGACCTTTTTATCATCCTTTCGTTTACATGTCATCAAATCAGCTAAGGTCATCTTAGGACCCATGTGAATTTGGAAGTGGTTGTAAAAGTCATCAATAAGTTCATTGAATGAAATAATTAAATTATTCAATAAGGAGAAAAACCACTCTAAATCAGTATCTTTCAAGGATCTAGGGAAGAGTTTAGTGATTTGTTAGGATCTATGATAGTTGCTCAATAAATGTTAACTTATACAAATCAATAATCGAAACCTTAAACTTAATTCAAAGTTCATTTAAAAGACATTAAATGATTAAAATAATAGAAATAGGAAATCACAGATATAGAGAAGACAAGAGACAACAAGTTGATAATGGAGTTCGCCAAATGGCTATGTCTAATGGTCCCTTTCCAACGAGTGACCGATCCTTGATTATGCTCCAAATGTTTGATTACAAGGCACCTTCAATCTGCTACAAATTCTTTACAAAGTCTCCTCGGATGATAATGAAATGAAGAAAATTCCCCCCTTCAAGTACAAATTAACTTGGCTTAAAGCCCTATTTGCACAGAGTTGAAAATTTTCACTATCAAAATCCTCAATTCCTCTCCATTGTCCTCTCTAGTACAAAAAATTGCCCCCTTAAATACAACTTTATATTCTAATTAGGGGTTAACAATAATATTTCCCCATATCTTCTATATCTCTAATTTAAAAATAAAAAATCTTTTAATATATGGCTCATATTCATCGAGCCCCTTAAAAACTTCGTAAAATCTTTTCAAATTTTATATTTTAAGGGTTATATATTTTTGGGTTTTGATTTAAAGGCTTTTTTTGTTTTATTATTTATATCAGGGGGGGATCAGGCTAAACCCAAGCCCCTAATTCCTTGGTTCACTGCACATTTAAAACAAAACTAATTAACTTCAAAATCTTTCCTGAAATGTTTGTGGGCTTTGTTGGTGGAGAGAGGAAAGCGAGAGGTGGGGGTCGGTAGTTCAAACCGCCCAACCCCCTCAATATTAGAGTTTTCACAATTTAAATAAAACCCATGCCCTTATTCTAAAGAGTGAATCTCGTGGCACAATGGTAGAGAGTAAAATGTGGAAAGGAGAAGTTGGGGGTTTGAGTCCCCCAACCTAAATTTTGCACTGGAATAAAACCAAAATGCACCTGATTGGAGGAGTCCACATGGGTTCCATGTGGCACATTCCAACTAGTCCACTTCATCACCTACAAGTGCCACATTCCACTCTCTGATTGGTCCAATTTATCACCTACTAGTGCCACGTATCACTCCTTGATTGGTTCACCTCATCTGCCTATGCCATTCCCTGATGCCAAGTGTACTGCCACATCATCATGCTGACATCAACATCTATATTGTCTTGGTCAACCTTTTTTCCTACAAACTTTGATTGGCCATAACTTTTGTGTATGGACTTCATTTGACACGATTTAAGTGGTGTTGGAATCATCTCGATGAGCACTTCAACATGGAGCAGTTTTCTCAAGCATTTAGAACAATCAATTTTTTGGTGAACAACATATCCGTGCCCGAATCAATCCTCCCCATTGGAGAGATTTTGGACCTCCAAAAACCTAATTACATAGAAATTAAGTGAGGGTACAACTCTCTCACTTTTCTAACCTCCATCCATTTTGATTTGCTAGGATTCATCCCTTTTAGTCCCACTCTAAGGTACTCGACAACACCCCTTTGTGAAGTTTTAGCATTTCTATCTAGGATGGCATCTTCCTGCAACTCGTTCATGTACTCAGGTGATAGATCATCAAAATAAGGAACTTGAACATCAACCTCCTCATCCAGTATCATAGGAGGTTCATACAATTTCAAATTCTCTACATTAACCACTAAGTAGATATGCATCTAAGGAGGTAGATTTAGGCGAAAATAATTTGTACCGATATTTTCCTGAACCTTAAAGGGTCCATACTTGATCAGCAGGGATAACTTTAAGAAACCCCCCTCGGCGAAGGTGTAAAATCCTAGTGAATCTTGTATACTTCCCAATAAAATATTAATTTTAGTGGAATTTTTTTTCATTTTTCGGGAAAAAAAATAATCTCAATTGGAAAATTTGTTTTCTAATCACTAGAAGTCTATGGAAAATCCTAGTGAATTACAACATTTTTTAAACCAATAAAATATTTTGATTGGTGATTAAAACCTATTTTCAAACCAATAAAATATTTTCATTGGCGAATTAAACCTGTTTTCAAAAGAGAAAAAAAATTGTTGGCAATTAAAACTTTTGTTCAAACCAAAAAAATATTTTCATTGCCGAATTAAACCTATTTTCAAATGAATAAGAAAAAATATTGGTGAATTGGCATAATCTCAAACTAATAAAAAAAAATCAGTGGCGAAATTTCAACGCAAATCAATATAACCACTATCGTTCGATGAATTTCCGATGGACGGTTGTAGTTGCATTCCAGGAGTAAATATCTGAAGCACTAGATTTGTGAATTGAAACCTCTAAAATAACTCTAGAACCGTTAGATGAAAACACGTGGCTAGATGAAGGCTCATCGCTCATCGCGGTAATGAACCTGATGGGTTGAAGGATTTTGGTGATGAGCGATAGAAGAACTTAAAAACTTAAGAACTTTTTACACAAAGGATGTAAAGGCCAAACAAGGCTAAATTATCAACCTTATAAAATAATTGAATCCCTGGACCAAAGTAATGAAGGAAATATGTGTGAAGGATATTCCATATCTGTAGCTAGATGTCACCGCAAATCAATATAACCATGACCATTCGATGAATTTTCAATGGACGGCTATAGTTGCATTCCAGAAGTAAATCTTTGAAGCACTAGACTTGCAAATTGAAACCTCCAAAATAACACTAGAACTGTTAGATTTTCAAAAATCAATGGTTGAGATTTTATTACTTATTTAATCACTTAAAGTCACGACAACCAAAATAATATTAAGGAACAATCATAACTGTCGAAGGAACTATAGCAAGGTACGAAATATTAAAGAAATATTAAGGAACTAGTGTTAAAGCCTGCACTACTAAAGGATCCTTTTAAGCACATGTTTTTTTATATTTAAATAGCTGCTAAATGGGGTAGCACCCTGTATTAATCAAAAAAAGTTTTTACATTCCTTCATTTCCACAAAACATTAAAAACCCAAGTATTGAACGGACTAACACTAGACACTTATACGGACTACAAACCATCACAAACCAAAATGACCTTCCACAGACACTAGATTATGCATTGTTGCAACCAACCTTGCTAGTCTTTTGGGCTTTGTTGCAGCCAGCCCCGCTAGTCTTCTTGGCTTTGATTGCATTCAGAATCACCAAACAATCACCACCACATGCACTATGGGAAAGATGGTTTGCTCGTTCCTCCCAACTCCTAGTGCCATTCACTACCCGTTCTTCACTAGTGCCCAGCTCCCAATCCTCCTCGTCTGAAGACCACCTTTCCCCGTTGAGAGCTTCTACCACCACAAATTCCTTCACCCAACCCTTCGGTTGGTCTTTGATAATGTCAGCCACACGTAGAAGAAAGTAGATACATCGGTCAATCTCCCCCACCAGTTTTTGAGATCTGCATGGTCTAGTGAGTGCACCAGGGGAAACTTTGGTACTAACCATTCATTCCCTCGAGCCCTATAGTAGTGCAATAGTAAAGGGGTCATTAAATTATCATCGATGTTGTCCAGTGCCGTGTCGATATTTTCCAATGAAGAGTGTGAAAAACTAATTTGGCATAGCTTCTTCCCCTGAGCTTTCGAGACACCCATGTACACGAGCATTGCCAGAAACATGGTAGGTATTTTTGAATTCCTCCTGAGCTTGTGGGTAGCTAGCAGAAATTCTAGGCCCAAAACACCCTTCACCGCCTGGAGCACTAGTGGATGCTTGGACACGATTATCCCTTTAAGTCATTTCTCAGTGATTTCACTACAGAAAGCGTTCTGCTGCTTTGTGGAATTTAGAAACAAAGGAGTATCCTTTGTCCCTTAGTGTTTGTCAAGAGCGCTAAGCCAATTTGAGAAAAATGAGCACAACAACCCCTATTTGTAGAAAAACCTCTTGAAGCCTTATAGAGACTGTACCAAGAAATGAAAACCATCGTCAAAAATGTCATGCATTCTTTATGCACAAATCTTTTTGTGATCCTACTAGTTGCTAGTTGCCACACATTCCCCCATATTCCCAATCGAGTTAACTTGGAAATTAATGCTGATTGATGCAACCATCTTGTCATCTATCATGGACATACATTTTAAGCACTTGTTTTAAAGGCAAGAAAGACATCTTGATTTGGGTCGTCCATCTAGTATGAGGGTTATGCACAAGTGAATGAAGGCAAAGAGCACATAGATGTGAAGCACCAGATTTAATCTGGGTCACTCCCCACCTCCCCATTGTTGAAATTTGTACATAGGTTAAATCCAATGGGGAAGTGGGGAGGCCGAAACGTGGATTTTCTCGTGGGTAATTTGGAATAATATTGTCACAATTTTTTTGAAATAATATTGTCACATCAATGATTAAGGATTCAAGTGTTGAAACAAATGTTAATTGTCACATCAATGATATTGGTGAATTTAAAAATGTTAAGTGTGAGTATTTGATGTCATACTCATTGTCTTCATTCTAACTTCTATATATTCTTCACCAACTTGATGTTCTTCATATCGTTTATAATATATTTGGCTTTGATTTCTTTCTTCTCTATTCTCAATTTAATTGTGATATTATGGAGTCTTCATGGCGTGTCATGCTACCCAAATGTTTTTGGGAGAAAAGAAGGGACGATGCATACAATAGAAGAAAGTTGGGTATGGTTTTTACAATTCCTTATGTGCAGGTTGAGGATGCTATAAGAATAATTGTGGGTAGGGAATGGCTTCAAAAAAACCCTCATGCTCTATATTATGAGGTAGCTTCGGCTTTCTTGTCCAATTGCATGGAAATTTTTCTCAATAAAGATTTGGTGAAGACATTGGAAATATGTTATTTGCAACCTTTCATTTACTCTATTTCTTCGTTGGAGTTGGCGCTAGAGCATTACAATTTTGAAAGTGGGTTAGCGCCTATTGGTGGAATCTTCAGGAAAGTGGAATTGCATGCTTCTACAACACAGGCTCTTTCCCTAGTTAATATGAGATGGGGTTTGTTATGTGATACGAAAACTGAATCATTAAAGAGTCTGGAGTTTTGGAGGAACATTTTGGGTGATTCACTTTTCTTCTCTGTTGTTAGTTTGTTAAATTTGATTCACGTTCTACTCAAACACCCGATTGATGGCCTCAACTAATGTTACAAAAAAAATTATTAATGAATGGTGTGACGTGTCACACACGTCTATATTTTATTGTACAATGTAACAGTTCTTGTAATATGTACTTTGTGACTAGTTTTTTGTCACGGTTAGTGGCTTTTTGGCCATGCTGGCTATGTACTATGTACTTCAATCTTTAGCAATAGCTACTTAAATTAAAATATTTTTTGTGGATCCTTCTTGTAAATCCTTTTTTCTTTGATCAATATAAAAATTAGGCTTTTAAAACTAATAGTAATTATCAACATATAGTTCTAATCACAAGTGAGTGAAATTTATTGTGACTTATTAATGGACATTTATAATGATTAAAATTTAAGGTAAAACAAGACATTAAATTCTCTCTTTTCAATGTTTCGAATTACTCTACCTTTCATTTATTCTATTGAAGTTCTCAATCTTTTTGAAGAAAGTGTGGTTGCAGTACTATGAGCGGCGATGTGGATTAATGCCATATAAACATCTAGAGCAATTGATTGGATAGCTTCATATTGAAAACTGCACGATGTACTATAGAATCATAGATGATGATGTCAATTATCCAGTGATCTAGTGAAACAAGATTTGTAATGATTTCATATCGTTTGAGTGGCACTGGTGATTTTGACAATTGACAACTTGTTAGCTTGAGGTATAGTTTGCATGTAGCCATATTTCCATAGTCCAGATGTCAATCAAATTAAACATTTTAATTTTAAATGTAAGGCTTAAGTTACACGAATCGATTAAGTTGGTTTTTTGGTTTGCGCAAATCACGATTATGATTATACCCAACCTCACATGTGATATGTGTGAGGTGTACACAGTGATCAGGTTGGTAGTGGCATTATTGGCCCATAAATAAGGACAGTGAGCACAACTAAAATCATTAGTTGAAGGCTAAAGGCTTTACTATTGAGTGCAATGTTTTGAATTGTCATAAGGGTTTTCATTTTGTAGGGTTAATAAGGATTCAACAAGAAGATGATGTGGTATTATTGGGGATACTCTAAATTCTCCTACCTCCAGTTATGTAGTTACAAAGTAAAAGACCAATTTCCTTCAAGTTCATAATGGGTGGAATTGGAAAGAAGTTGATCTGGTTCACCTAACTTCTAAGGTAGATTTTAAACTAGGATGAGGAGCTCTGATGGAGATAAGTGCTATTCCAGTGCATGGAGGATGCGTGTAAAAGATGGGGGAAATATTACTACCCCTCATCTTTTGCATGATTCTGGTTCTCAAAGGGGGTAAGTACATTTTGTATCTTCACAACTCCCCTTTCCCTAGCATGGTTGGCCAGGCAAGCCCCATGCATTTATTTTGAGTGCCCATGGCCTACCAGGAAAGTCCCATGCATTTATTTTCAGAGTGCATGGTTGACCCAGCAAGTCCCATCACCATGCATTTATTTTCAGAGCAACATTTGTATTACATTGTCACCAATGGTCTAGCAGAAGCTTGGTGCTTACATTTGTATTTGTACTATGTAAAGTAACATATGTTTTTTATACCAAACAGGAGCTTGGCACTTGTATGCTCCACTCATCTTTAAAAAGATATGTAATAATGTGATATTGTAATTTAATTGTAATAAAATAAATGGCTGTGTTATTCTTCATTATTCATTTATAGTAAAGAATTATTTTATGAGTTCAATGTCTATGAATCTATTCAAATCATTGTTTTTTCCTTTCAGAAATTAAGTATTATCTATTTATGAAATAATTGCATGCAGATTTAAAACTGTTACCCTATAATTTTGATGTGGAGTTGTGATATCTCAAGGTTCCCAATCTGTTAGCCAACAAAAACATAAAGCAATACAAATGAAAAAAGAAAGTTGTCATCAAATTGACAAAAAACATTATACACTAAAATTTGTCACTCTTATTAGGGTTTACCGAAATGTTATTGATTTCTAATTTTCTGTTGACCTTCTCCCTCGGTTCTCGGTATCATTGTTCATTTTATTAAGTCCTTTGTAACGTTAAGTTACTGACCCCTTGGCCTTGATGTCAATCCTAGTGCATTAAAGCTTAAAACAACTTTAAAACACATGTTTATTATTTATATCATAAATTACTCAACTGTTCGATGAACATTTGATGTATGGTTGTAGTTGCATTCCGGAATGAAATGCACAAAGCACTAGGCTTGCAAACTTAAACCTCTAGAATCACCCTATAACCATTAGATTTACAAAAATCAATAGTTTAGAATTTGTTGTCAATGCAAGACTAAATGTCTTGTTTTAAATGCTGTCAGCCATGTACTAATTGTGTAGTCTGGAAGCAACACGTAGACGTTTCATTCACTTTAATGTTAAAAAAAAAGCACTTTCTACTACTAAGTGATTTTACTTTTAAGTGAGAGGGTCAGCACATGAGGAGATTTCAGTCTTCAGTTTTCTCATTGCAGTGCACCACCCTATTCGGGTTCCGCAGTTCCACTTCCAACAAAGCCATTCCATAACCCGGTTCCATGATTGTCAACATTAATCTTTTCAAGAATCAAAATCTAGGCAAGTGAAAGAATTCATGCGGCTACGTTTCATCATTTGACGTTTCTTAAAATCTTATTTTGTCAAACTTTGAAGTTTGGTTTAGGGTTAAGAGACTTAAGAATTAAGAAAAATTAAGGACTAATAAGGAATTCACAATTTCACATTGTATAAGCATGTCTACCACCAGTACCACTAGAGCAATGTCGGATAAAAAATACATTATGCAAAATTGCTTAAAACCCTAGATTTCATGATGAATACCATGATATTTATGATCTTGAAACTATAGTATGTGTACCCCTCTATTAGATTTTCATCTAGAAGGGTGCAAAAAAAAATGTAGGTGCTGGTAGTTCACTGTGTAATCGAGAGCATGATTTTACACATGAGGTTTTCCCTTTGCCTAAATTTATCATGGTTTGTGCCCAAAATTATGATGATAACAAAAGAGAAATTGTTAATAAAGATAGCAAAGAAGAATTTTTATCCATTAATGCAAAATAACTTGGAAAAGTGTTGGGGTTTACAACCAAAGAATTTGGAAATGTCCACATTGACCTAGAAAAGCTTGCTAGTGATTATGAAGCAGTGGATGAAATGGAGAAAAAATCTTTCTTAAATAAAATAGTTCAGGATAGAAACAAATTGAAAGGTGATCATAAGCCTCCTTATGATTTGGATATTTTTAAACCATGGGTTCAGGATACTATTTCCATGCTACCATTTTTCCTCGGACTGGATAGCAATTTGGAAGTGGGTGCAAGCCTCCTTGAAATGGTATATAATATCCATTATGGTGTTCCACATGTCAAATATAATTTTATTGAGAACATTGTAGAATCCATGTGCATAAACAATTTTTAATGATTAAAGGAGGTTCCACCAAGACATTTAGGTTCACAACCTACTTGTTCTATCTTTTTTTATTCAAATTTAGAGGAATGTTTTAGACCAACAAGCTTCAGATTTAGCCCTATAGTAATGCTGAGGAAAAGAAAATGGCTCCAGTATATGATTGGACCACTAAGGTAAGGATGTATGATTCTCGAAGGAAATACAATCATTTTGTAAACTACTTTTTGGCTCCATTGCATCAAGAAATTATAAATACTCCAATGCCTAGATTGCCTATGTCATGTAGAAACTGCATTCAACTAGGAAAAGAAATATAATCAGTTACTTGGTACTTAATGGAAGAATATATTGTGCTAAGATTTTATGGATTGGGAGTACAACCATACAAACTTCCAATACATGTGACATAAATGGTTTTTGCATTGGAATATGTAAGGTAGATGCAGAGTACTGATGAACTACACTTTGTTAGTCAACAAAAGAAGACTTTATTTCCTTTTTTACCTTTTGTAAGAGAGGGGGACTACCACATGCAAGACCCCAGGTCATGGAGGGCTAAGACGCAAGAGGCTGCCCTAACTTACCTCAGCTAAGCACAGTGTTAGGAAATGTGAGGTGAGAGTAATGAGGACCGTAAGGCCTCTCAGTCACTTTGCAGATCTGAAATGAAGGAAGGGGCTAGGCGAGCCAGTTTTCAAGTTCAACACTACGCCTCCAAAAGCTCTCTATCTGAGGACAAAAGTGCAACCTCTAGAAAACAATGTGGCATGCTAGCGTCTCTAAAGTGTGATGGTGTCCATACGGCCAAGAAATAGTAAAGGAATGGTCAAACCAAGAAAAAATAGCTAACAGCCCAACTTACTAACTAAAGGGCCAGAATGATGTGATTAAATAAATAAAGTATTCCCTAATATTATAAAATAGAAATACAAGAGTGAAAAGAATAAGAAGGATCTCACCAAGGAATTCATTCACCAGTTGGTTCCTCGAGGAGAACGTACTCCTACACACAATAAGAGAGGAAAATGTTGGGTGGCTATATAGGGACCTGCCTCAATCAGACCCCCATTTAGGTGTTTCCACCACCACGAACAACCAAGGAAAATGAGATAAAGAGAGAATATAATAAAGAGCACAAAAGCACTACAAAACAGTAAAGTGCTAACTCAACCCAACGATAGAAGGAAAGGAAAGGAAGCTTACCACCTCCTCCAAGAGCACTCAAGGTTGCTTGGGGAGAAAATGAAATTACTTGAGCCTCTGTTGCAATGGCATTTCGTTCCCAACTTGTTCTACCAATGAGATGGAATGTCGTGTTTACTGCAATGGGGTGCTAGTATGTAGCTTGAGAGATTGAAAGTGAATATGAAAGTGTGAGAATGGAAGCCTGAAGTTGTGAAGAGTTGGAATGCAATTTGGACGAATGAATTTGAAGAAGGAATGAAAGAAAATGACCATATTTGGGTCGGTCGGCTGAAGGGGGTGTTACACCTTGACCCCCAATGAGAAGTGTAATGCCTATGTAGGTTTAGCCATAGGAATTTTCTAGGAACATAAGTGCGCCACATGGATGTCTACATGTCGCGCGGGCGTCCCCAACAGAAATGCCTCCATCGACACTCAAAATAGGTGCCAAGTGGGATGCAAGCAGTGGGCTTAGGTGGAATTAAGCCTCTAAACTTGGTTTTCTAAGGTGGGTAAGGGAAAAAAGGGGGTTTGCACATGGGGTGAAAATTTTCTCCTATACATTTTTCCCCCACTTTAGTGAGCACAAATATTGATGAGTGCTCGGTAAAGTAGATCAAGAAAGAGTAGGGTTAGAAATGTATACCTAAACCGTTGAGGAAATAGAGCTCGGTCTGGCATACCTACAGGTGCAGGGAAAGAGAAGGGCTTCATAGCTACTCAGAACTATGAAGTTGAAGAAAGAAAGCGCCTTACAAGTTCTTGGTCCTGTAAGGAAGGTGTCCCCCAAAACCTCTAGCATGGTGGATACCCCGTGAAGTAAGCACCTTGGAGGTTCTCGATCTTGCAAGGAAGGTGTCCCCCAAAAACTCTAGCATGGAGGAGACCCAAAGGAAGTGCCCTACAGGTTCTTAGTCCTATAGGGAAGGTATTCTCCATGAACTCAAGCATGAAGAACACCCAAGGAAGCGCCCTACAGGCTCTCAGTCCTATAGGGAAGGTATTCTCCATGAACTCAAGCATGAAGAACACCCAAAAAAGTTTCCTACATGCTCTCAATCCTATAGGGAAAGGTATTCTCCATGAACTCAAGCATGAAGAACACCCAAAGAAGCGCCTTACAGGCTCTCAGTCTTGTAGGGAAAGGTATTCTCCATGAACTCAAGCATGAAGAACACCCAAAGAAATGCCCTATAGGCTCTCAATCCTATAGGGTTGCCACCCCCAAGATCTCTCACATGGAGGAAGCTCAAAGGAAAGCATCCTACAAGTTTTCAACCCTGTAGGGAGGTATCCCCCAAGATCTCTCACATGGAGGAAACTTGAGAAAGCAGACTTCGCAGAGTCAGGAAGTGGTCACACAGGCGAGTGAGCGGGTAGTTGCACAGAATGTCAATAGTTTTGAAAATTTTTGAAGGGGTCCCTTGGGAACCTACCATGAAGAGAGGATCCACACAAGGGACACACAATTCAAAAGTAGATGTTCTCTTTCTTGAATCAATCCTTCATCAAGGAATCTTTTTGAAAGATGTCCACTTCATCAAGGAATTCAAAAGGAAGAATATGCCTCCACACGAGGGGAAGATCAAAGTTGTTCACACTTCAGAGGAAGGTTTTCAAGTCCTTTCTTATGAACCCGTGATGAAGGAAACACATTCCATTAGGGTTCCAAGTGGAGAATGTGATTCTAAAGAAAGGTTTGCGAGGAATTTCAAGAAAAGATTCATTGGTAGCGAATGCATTTTTTGAAAATCAAGATGTTTTAAAGAAAGAAAGTTGTCACACATGAGAGGGATAACTCAAGCAAAGAAAAGAGAGAGATAAAGATAAATCAAAAGAGAGAAAAATACAAACAAAGGGCACAGGGGGATCTGGTTTAGTGGGGTCGGATCTATCTAAGCTCATATAAATAATAGGTAACCGCAGTGCAAGGAGAAAGATCATCAGTCCCCAACCAGATCAGGAAGAATGCATGAGAAGACAAGGTAAAAATAAAAAATTGGGTCAACATGCAAGGGAATCCTAAATGTTCCCAATGCTTTGCATTGTCCCCAATTTATCGAAATTCAATCACAAACATGGAAGAATGATGGCACAAATAGAAGAAGGTTTATGAAACAAAAACCACGCCTGTATCCAAGCACCAACAGAGGTGACAAGGTTCATCCAGGCACACATAGCACGAGTACGGGGAAATACATCACAAAACACACATACACACACAAGATCAAGAAGGCGCCTCCTCCTAACATTGATCAGCCAAGAGGTCATCAGCTTCCCAATCTAAATCCTCATAAGGGGAAGGAGGAAAAGCCTGCAATGGTGGGATGTTAAGAGGAGGAGCGTCTGACCCTCCCAATATAAGGGCCAAAGAAGAGCACCCCTCGAGGTCCTCTCTACCGAGCTCTTATGGATTCAAGGTCAACGAATTCATGAAGATCATTGGCAAGGCCATAACTTCATCCACAGAGTTAAACATACACCCCACAGGAGCGCCATGTCTAGCTTTAGTGAACAGGATGGGTTATGCCTGAGGTTCACCACTAAGCTCTCTGAATGACTCGGGAGAAATGACAAACTCAAGGGAAGCTGGGATTAGTTTTGTCACCAAGACAGAACAAGTCAACATGAGCCCACCTTGCAAGGAAGGCAGATTTTTCTTATGTCCTTCATTTCCGAAAGGACCACCCTCTACCTCCTATTTCATCAGAGGATATTAACTCCCCATGAACAAGGCCAAAGGCATGGAGGAGGAGGAAAGAACCATAGTGGATACAACCAAGGTATTAACCATATCCACGAGCTTTGAGAAAGGCTGGATATCTAAAATGGAGATCAACAAAGGTGGCTCTACCGAGGGAGCAATGAACACTTGTACCTATTTAGGGTTAGGTGCATTTGTATTTGCAATGGAATTCGGGAGAAGTATGGGACCAAACTAAAGGGAGGAAGAAGGAAGGGAGGAAGAAGACATTTCAGGAGGCCTTGAAGCAAGGGCAGTTGTCTCTTCCTCCTTCCTTCATGAGGCAACCTGCTTAGCCAAGAGAGCCTTTTGCTGGCGCTTGCATTCGTGCGTAAGGAAATTTCTTCGGCTCTTGGAGCTAGGGGTTGGAGGCTACGAAGGATTAGAAGGCTCCTGGTCAACCATAGGAATGTCCACTATGGTTGTTTCCAGCGGAGGAATGGATTCCTGAATGGGAGCAGGAGAGACGGGTTGAGGAGCGACAAGAGGAGTCAACTCAAGAGCCTCAGCGGTGGGCCTCTTTTTTGTTCACTACCTTAGGAGTAGGAGTAGTAGGAGGGCGCAAAGGTTGAGACAAAGAGGACTCTCCTTGAGAGACCTTCTTCCTATTATACCGAATGGGTCTAGGTTCCGTCAGCAGAACAAGAATTTCAAAAGCAGGACGCTTAGGCTTTCACCAAGTGGGCACCATAGGATTCTCTTGCAGACAAGGAGAAAAACCCAATGGTGCCTTAGTAGGGCAAGAGGAAGTGCCTTGGCAGGATTTTTGTCAAATTTTAAACAAGCCTTATGTGAAATGGCATAAGGCAAGGGAGGGTATCTCACTTTCAGCCTTAGACACCCTTTCTTATAGTTCTGATATGTTCAATGTAGAAGGTATGTCCTAGGCAAAAGAGGACCAATAGGTGCAGGACAGGAGTGGTCTAAGGAGTAGCTGCCACATGCAACCAGTGGTCTATAATCGATGTCATGGATTACGTGCATGGAGCCTCCATGGATAAATTTTAGACATTTATGCATGACGAAGGCTGCCACATTCATCGCCACCATCCAAGGAATACCAAATTTCACCCTAAAGAGTTCAAACCTAGGGATGATGTCAAATAGGAGATTCACAGACTTAGGTCCCACCAAAACTAACAGGGTAATGCTACCTAAAGGGGGCACAGAAAACCCATCATGTGTGTGGATGGTACTCACAGGGGCATCATACCCATCCTTATGTAAGAAGTTTATCAACATAATCTCCTTTGCTATTATTTTCACTTGTGATGTCATATCAACGAGAACACTTGCCATGAAGTTTCCATTGATCCGCACAAGAATGTAAAGAGGAGATGGTTCTTTGTTAAAGCCCATCGGCAGGTTCTGTGAAGTGAATGTTATGTTAGTACCATTGTCCATAGGTTGTGCAGAGGGGATAGGTTGATGCAAGAAGGAGGCCTTTACACACACTAGACAATGCTTTCGCAGAGTCCCTAAAGGTTAACAAATAAGATGGTGACCCAATTAAGGTTTTTTCGTGCAATACCTTTGGAACCTTCCAACTACGCCAACTAGGGGTCATAGGCTGGGTTGTAAGGCGCAACCTCACAACACTCCTAGAACACAAGGAAAGGAATTGTCATGACCACAAGAATGGAACCAAAATGGTTCACGTCGGGTTCACCAAAATTGTAAGAGAGGGGGACCACCGCGTGCAAGACCCTAGGTCATAGAGGGCCAAGACACGAGAGGCTTCCCTAACTTACCTCAAATAAGCACAATGTTAGGAAATGTGAGGTGAGATCAATGAGGACCGTAAGGCCTCTCAATCACTCTATAGACCTGAAATGAAGGAAGGGGCTAGGTGAGCCAATTTTCAAGTTCAACACTACACCTTCGAAAGCTCTATGTATGAGGAAAAAATTGTAGCCTTTGGATGGAAGCATGGCATGTTGGTGTCTCTAAAGTGCATTGGCATTTGTACGACCATGAAATAGTAAAGGCATGGTCAAACCAAGAAAAACTAGCTAACGACCCAACTAACTAACTAAAGGGAGAAAATGATGTGATTAAATAAATGAAGTATTCCCTAATATTATAAAGTAGAAATACAAGAGTGAAAAGAATAAGAAGGATCTCACCAAGGAATTCATTTTCTAGTTGGTTCCTCGAGGAGCACGTACTCCTACACACAACAAGAGGAAAATTTTGGGTGTTTGTATAGGGGCCTGCCTCAGCCAGACCCCCGTTTAGGTGTTTCCACCTCCACGGACAATCAAGGAAAATGGGATAAAGAGAGTAATATAATAAAGAGCACAAAGGCACTGCAAAATAGTAAAGTGCTAACTCAACCCAACGATAGAAGGAAAGGAAGGGAAGCTTACCACCTCCTCCAAGAGTGCTCAAGGCTACTTGGGGGAGAAAATGAGAGTACTTGAGCCTCTACTGCAATGGCGTTTCATTCCCAACTTGTTCTACCAATGAGATTGAGTGTGAGAATGGAAGCCCAAAGTTGTGAAGAGTTGGAATGCAAGTTGGAAGAATGAATTTGAAGAAGGAATGAAAGAAAATGGCCATATTCAGTTTGGTCAGCTAAAGGGGTCGTTACAACTTGACCTCCAATGAGAAGTGTAACACCTCTGCAGGTTCAGCTGCAAGAATCTTCCAAGGGCGTAAGCACGCCATGCAGATGTCTACGTGCCACTCGGGCGTCCTCAAAAAAAACTCCTCCACTGACACTCAAAACAGGCACCAAGTGGGATGCAAGCAATGGGCTTAGGTGGAATTAAACCTCTGAACTCTGCTTTCTAAGGTGGGTAATGGAAAAAAGGGGATTTGCACATGGGGTGAAAATTTTCTCCTATACACCTTTTTCATGTGGAGGGTTCACATTCGAGAGAAAAACATTTAGTGTGGCACATAATCTTTTGATTTTTTTTTATTTTTATGATATTTTTCACTGGAAGTATGATCCATGTGACACCATTAAATCAATGATTGTGGCTATTAAGAATGTTGCAAGTAGAATTCAATAGATCAAAGTAAACCCTTGTTTGAAAACTTGAGAAACAAGGATTCTTGGGATGAGGTCAAAATAGCAATGGAGAAAAGTGTTGTTGAGAATGGTATTTCTTTTGAACAATTGTTAGGAGAAATTATGGCATCATCGAAAGACAATTAGGAGGTACAAATTTTTTTATGAAAAAAAGTGATAAACCATCTTGTAGAGTAAAAATACCAGATTCTTTAGAGAAGGAAGTTACAGATAAAAATTGGTCACGATAAAAAATTATTTCCTTTTGGCCTATGAGGAAGGAGCTAGGTGATCCAAGAGCTCTTACAGAGTATGGAGATAACAAAGAAGATCGTGAGTTTATAAAATTGTGGAATATAGAGTATTCTGATGAATATGAAGTTAAAGAAATTGATGATGAATGTAATGAGGATAGGGAAGAACAAATCCATTTCAATTTCAAAATTGGTTTAAGTGAGGCCACAAAATAAGCATACACTTTAGGAGCAACCATAGCTGAAAAAATGGGTTATGAAGGTGGTCCTTTGGGGTCCCAAAGACAAGGCCCTTGGACGGTAACAAATG
>VDFB02012730.1:0-84716 GCA_007258455.2 Sequoia sempervirens
AAATGATCAAGGATTATTGAATTCATTTCTACAAATTTGTGTCAAGTATTTTATAGATTGTTTTTTGTTCAAGGAATAGAGTAAACACTCTTTATAAGATACATAGAGTGTTGTGTTGCATAGGGATTGTTAACTAGAGTTACCTTTGGATGTTATTCGTTGGATATTTTGTTGCAAGTTAATAATGAAAATTATCCATTGAAATATGTTTGAATTGTTGTGAGAAGAAGATTTATATGTCTATCTAATTCTATATCTAGGGATAGACATTGTTGTTGAGAAATTAAGTCCATTCAAGGTTCAAAATACATTTTTAAAATGATAAATATTAAGAAGTAAATAAGTTATTATTAAGTATCTTGTGTTCTCATGCTTGGATCTAAAGATATACAAGGAATTTAGCCATTTTTTGTGCTATTTGAAAAATCCTTGTCATAACATATGGGAATTAATTTTATAAGGAAATACCTCGTTAAAATTGTTTATCATTATGTGATATTGTTTTTTATTCAGGAAAAAATAGGTTTTGAAGCTACCCGAAACCCTTTACAACCAAAAACAAAGTTGCAAAAAGAACAGTCTGCAACCAGCCAAAAACTAGCCCCCAAACAAGACCCGTCAAGATTTACATTTAGAACTACTCTTGTGGGAGCGGAGAGTCATGTCAAAAGAAGGCCTAGAGAAATTTGTTTTTTTTCCCTTTACAATAATCCAACCTTCTTCCACTTGCATTGCCTTATTAGAGAAACCCACCTAGGTTTTCAAAGCCTAAACTGCAAAAGGATTTTAGATCCTTCTTCATTGGAAAACCTCCTACTTCCCTTCATAATTAGATATGGCTATTCTCTAGAGGATTTCGGGAATTAGTTGGAAAATCAACCAACATTTTCCATGTAAAATCTTAAGGTAATTTACTATACATTACCTTCCACTTTGATTTATTAAAAAGTCCAAGCACTTGGAAATGAAATAATTTAACCTCAAAGGATTAACCCATAATCATGTAAAGATGACATGGTTTAGATAGATGGAGAAACACAATTCTTAGATCTATTTATAGATTTCATTGTATAATCAACATTCACACACTTCCCTTTTACTAGGAATTGACATGATTTCACCATATATCAAGTGTAAGACTTCGATAAGGATTATATCTTGTAACTCAAAACCCTTTGAGAGCTTCACTCCAACAAAAACCACTTAAAAAGTTACTACTAAATCATTGACCCAATGACAATAATTATTATTAGAAATGTTTCATAGACAAATACTAATCATATAACTAGATAAAATAGTCCCAAATATTCATGACAATTAATAGAAAATGATTAGTAAATCTCATATATAGGGGTCAACATTTGAAGAACTCAAATAATTTTTCACACCACAATTTGCAAGAGTAGTTATAACTAACCCCTCAACAATTAACCATCAAAATAGAATAATCCAACTAACATTATAATTGTAATGCCCTTATTAGGCATGCATTCAACAATACAAACATGTACCAATCACACAAATTTCTTGACAAAATACTTGAAAGTAAAATGTGATAACATGCGTACTGTATACAAATTATTGACCAAATACCATAATTTGTAAGTTACATTCAGACATGCATGATATATACGCCTTGAACTAAACAACCAACATTAATATGAATATTTCTTCTCTTTCATTAATTAGAAATTTACATGTATAATTTAATACTAGTTAAGTTCATGACAAAATATAGAGAAAGATATAGGGATTGAAGTCTTCCCCTATTTGTTTGGTGGGCATTAATGCAGCAGAACAAATTGAAAACAATTATTGGAAAAAATAAATTTTAATGCATTGGCAAAGATAATGGTTTCCCATAGTCTTTAGACCCAATGCCTTCGCATCAATGAGCGTTGAGTGTGGGAAGCAAAACATATAACAATCAATACATGTTATTCAATTCTTAAGATGGGTCGATCTATGTGTCTACTCAATGCATATTTGGTATGCGTTTAATATTATCTCTCTTAACTTTTTTTTGTTGTTATTTAAATTATTATATTATTGATTTGTTTTTTAATATTTAATTTAAAATTATTTTATAATAGGTTATTAATCTTTTGGTGATTTTTAATTGGTTCTTAATGAATGTACGAGACATCAAGTCTTGTTGAGTGCAAGACCCCAACATCATAAGAGACAAACCCTCAATCTACAAATTAAACCTTAACATAATGGATACCTTTCAATCACATTTTACATAATCATATTACTAAATTAAAAAAATAAAATTTTAACAAAATCATAATAAAATTTTATGATAAGTGTATTGACTTAAATATCTATTAAAAATTAAAATAAAAGCTAAATAATCTTTGAGCAAAAGGTTGAAAGTATGAAAAAGTACGCTGGGGCTTAGATCCACAACATCAACCTTCATGATCTCTGATGATTGAAGTGAACTCTTATCCTCTTGTTACCTTTACTTTCCTCATTGCCAATTCTTAAGATGGAGTGATCTATGTGTCTACTTAATGCATATTTTTGGTACGTATTTAATATTATTTCTTTCAATTTTATTGTTTTTTAAATTATTATATTATTGATTTGTTATTTTTTAAATTTTTAATTCAAATTTTATAATAGATTAATAGTCTTTTGGTGACGTAGAATAGTTCTTAATGAATCTACGAGGGATCATGTTTTGGTGAGTGCAAAACCTCAATACCATAGGAGATGAGGGTGGATTGTACTTCAAACAACTTTGACAAAATGGATACCCCTCAATCTACAAAATTAAACCTTGATCAAGTGAATACCATTATTTCTGATGATTGAAGCAAACTCTTACCCTCATCATTGCCAATTCTTAACATGGAGTGATCTATGTGTCTACTCAATGCATATTTGGTATGTATTTAATATTATTTCTCTCAATTTTATTGTTTCTTAAATTATTAAATTATTGATTTGTTATTGTTTTAATTTAATTCAAATTTTATAATAGGTTATTAGTCTTTTGGTGAGGTTGAATGGTTCTTAACGAATCTACAAGGGATCATTGAGTGCAAAACTCCAATATCATAAGAGATGAGGCTGGATTGTACTTCAAATAACGTTGACAAAATAGATAATCTGATATTGCTATCAAGACTCAACTGGGTAGTTTTACGAGTCAAACTCATTGATCCATATTTCATGAGTAGTGATTCACAAGAAACCCATCTCTCATGATAGTGAAAACCTCTTAATCAAACTTCATATAATCAAATTAACAAACTTTAATAATCAAATCATATAAAATTATTTTAAGTAAATGCATTGATCTAAATATATATAATTAAAATAAGTGTATTGACCTAAATATATAATGAAAATAAAGATGCTAAATAATCTCTTAAGCCTAAATATCTAATTAAAATAAGTGTATTGACCTAAATATGTAATGAAAATAAAGATGCTAAATAATATGTGGGTAAGGATGTAAAAGTTGGAAAGGGACTCAGATCCCAGTATCAACATTCGTGTAGTCTGACAGTCCGAACCCCTATAGTACTGTTGGGTCAACTTTCCTCACTGCCCTTTCGAGCTTTGAAGTTTACAATTCTCTATATTATATGCTCTCTTTTATAAAGCACACAAAATGTGGGACTAAATGGCACGACTTCTCCTCCAGGTTATTATTTTTAAAACATAATATCTAACAGATCTTCAAAGCAAGCCTATTGCTGCCTGGAATTCAACTGATGGTAATGTAAAAAACTAGTTTTCGCCCGTTCCGAACTCATTCAAATGTTCCCACAGACTAAACTTTCTCTTCTTCCAGCATTTCAGAATTTTATTTCAGTTTAATAAAAAGCAAAAACAATTGCCAAAATGGGGTTGTTGAAAATATATTTCAAGGTTAGTATGTTCACAGCCTGTTGTATTCAAGTGTGCAAATGAATTTATGTTTGGTCCAGGTTGGAACCCTTCATCAAATAAATGGGATTGTAACAATTGCAAAATAGCCCCTGTGTAAATTCAAGCTCAGAAAGCTTTTCCATTATACTCCACAATGTTGTAACAGCGTATAGATATCCTCCTTCCCCGAAGAAAAGTAGATTTTTGTCTCTTTATTTATCTCACTAACCGAAACAGGGATGCACGTTTTTAGTAAAACCAAGTAGGAGAGTCCTTCTAAAAGACTATATAAACTTCCTTATATTTATTCATTAACTTCCAATTAATCTATTCTTAACAACCATGCAATACTAAATCCCTAAACATATGGCTACCATTTCTGCATATCCAAATATTTTTCAACCAGGCTAGAGTACATTGAAATTGTTTCTTGATAGTGCATATGTCTTGCATCTACCACCATCATTTCAGTTGCATAATACTCCATCTGTACAAAGTTCTTCTCAATTTGTTCACAAATAAAATGTTATTGTATTACTACATGCTTAACTTTTTCAAGACACTTTAAATGCTTTGTCATGGCAATAGAACATTGGCTTTCACACTTCAACACTGTTGGTATGGTTTGAGCAATCCTTCTCAACCATATTGATTCTTTTTCTGCTTGACATGTTAATATGTATTCTTCTCCTATGCTTGAAAGAGAAATTGTCAAGTGTTTGTTGCCCACAAAACTAAAGAACAAATAGTATCAATATCCCCACCCAATCTGCATCACAATAACCTCAATAAGCTTTAGACATTCTTCTGAAGTCCCACTGAATATAATTCAGTGCTTAATTCTTGCTTAAATATATTAGAAAGTTCTTTTGACTGATGCACATTGTTGTGGTCCAAGAATACTGGAAAACTGGTTCAAGAATGGTTACAACATGTGCAATATCAGGTCTACTAGAAACCATTGTATACATTGAAATTGTACTCATATAATTTACTACTTGTGTTTTGAGACACATTTCTAATGAAAGCTTCGTACCCATTCCTGTTGGAGTACTTATTGGTTTGCAATTCTCTATCCTAAATTTCTTAAGAATGTTCCTAATGTACCTCTCTTTATTAAGATAGATTTGACTCTTCCCCCTAACCCTTAACATTTGAATAACCAAACAATAATATCTAAAATTTTACAAGTAATTAAGACTAACATTTTTAATCATTGCTCATAATGATAGAATCAGCATATAGATGTAAATATATCATTGAGCTACCTTCTCATGGCCTGACCTGATAATTTTTTTATAGAACTCTTTGGTGTAGCTTTTCACACTTTTTAAAAAAGTTCTATATTTTCTTGAGAAGCCTAGTAGAAATTTAGCCTTCATCTTGTTCCCACTCTATCCCACCTAGTTATTTTCTCTCTATCATTTCTTCTTCATTTAGTCTACATCTCTTTCCACCAAATCAGAGCATGCCCTTTTAACCAAGTTTGTGCAACCTTCACTCTCCTTGAATCTTCTACCTCATCATACTTGAAATATTCCTCCATTTCTCTAATGGAAATGATTATTCATTTGATTCTAGGCTCCCTCAGAAGCATTCTAATTTTTTAAATAGTCTGAAGGAGCCTCCTTTCTCTTGCATTCATTTCATCACCTGCTTCTACATTTTCTTATGCTATTGTCTCAATTTCTTCACTATTACTGTCAACACCTTCATGTGCTCGATCTCTCCTTTAATTCCTCTCAAGTGCTTCAATTTTAGCGTGCATTCCTCTTACAACTTCCAATACTTTATTCATTATACATGCAAGTTCTGTTGCTGCAACAATCTCTACCATTTTTCTTCTTAGCGGCATCTGACTATCCTTAGTCACTACAACTCTTCTAGCAAAAGCAAGGATACACCCATACACAACCTTTGCCATTTTGGACTTTGTCCGACTTCAAAAAATATACAATACACTTACTCAAAGCCATTGGAAGCAATTAATTGTTGCTAATTAGCTTATAGTCTTGATACCTAATCACTGCTGCAAGTTATTTATGCAGAAGTTGCTCACTTTGTAGTTGCTGCAAGTGACCCTATTTGGTCTTGTATATTAAGATTGTCTTTGTAGTCAGCAAACACAAATACATGCACATAGGCACTTTCCACAAGACTGCTTGAACTCAATAACAAACATCATTAATATAAATGTTTCTTCTCTTTAATACCAAAATTACAACTAATTGACTTCGTGACAAATATAGGAAAAAATATTAAAATTTAAGTCTTCCCCACTTTGGCTTACACTCAACCTCATTTTCACCCATCTAAAACAATTCTTCTTCCTTTTTCTTAATTTACTCATTCTAAAACGTGATCCCCACCTTCTTTCTTAAATTCTTTTCTTAACCCTCCTTTCTTCTTAGGTGAAGTCCCTCCTTTCTCCTTGTAAAATCAAACACTCCTCTTTTAAAGAAATGGTGGCCTCACACACATTTCAAATAAAATAAAATAGAAAGACCAAAAATAACCTAAGAAATGATAGCCCGTCTTTTAAATTTTTTTATTTTATTTTAAAAGCAACAATTTATAATAAAAGAGATTAATCAGTAACGGACAACATGATAAAACCAGCTATGGATCAATTAGAGGAGGCCAATCCTAGGCTCACGTAGGTCCATCAAACACACAAAGAGACATAGAGAAACAAGTTAGGAGGTAGATAAGAGAAGAGAAGGATAGAAGTGGCAGGGTTGTGAATGTCATTTTTAAAGGATTAAAAGACTACAATTACAAAGAAACCACAAAAAAGCTAACAAGAGACATTTTTAAGGATAAACTAGAATGGTCAGGAGTCATTCAACAAAAAAACATGATTGGAAAATGGATGAGATGGCAAGAGTAGGCACATAAGAGTTACATTGGGGAACCTTGAAGACAAGAACATCCTACTAAGGAACACTTAGTTCCTTAGAGGTACACAAATTTACCTTGACGAAGACTTAACCATAATACAACAAGATGAAAGATGAAAAGAGTGGGAAAAAGTAAAGGCAACAAGAAAATTGAAGGAAAATGGACTTGGTTACAAAATGGAAAGGCTCAAATTAGTGACATAATTACACACCAAAAATAGGAACTTGGGTCCCCTTAGGAATATTTATCAATGGTAAGCTAGAATTGTATAGGTTGTCCTTGGAGAATAGAACCTGGTTTGGAACCCATAGCAGAAGGAAAAGACATTATCATCCTTAGGAGACCCATGAACATGAAGGATGTAAAATCCCAAAATTTGAAGGATATTAAAAAGCTTTAATTTGGAACAAGAGAACAAACAATGAAAAAGGACATAGTGGAATTGCAGTTCTTGCACGTGGGGGTCTTCCACCTCTGGGAATAACCCCTGTCCTCTCCTTTCCCATGCGGCTTTTTCTTTTTCTTTTTGTTCTCTGC
Source organism: Sequoia sempervirens (assembly GCA_007258455.2). Taxonomy (NCBI): domain Eukaryota; kingdom Viridiplantae; phylum Streptophyta; class Pinopsida; order Cupressales; family Cupressaceae; genus Sequoia; species Sequoia sempervirens. Next base: position 7,327 of record VDFB02012730.1, read on the forward strand.
TACGTAGCTTCCACTCTTCTGCTCCATATGTTCACACACACCACTCCCGAATTCCAAAAATCCTACCTAAATCTCTTCTTAATACATTTATTATTCCCAACGGTCAACCAAACATATAACTTTAAAATTAAAATACATTAAACATGTCAAAAAATTGTTGGTGGGATCTTGAAAAACTTTTTCTTTCTACTACCATATGTTTCTAATTACCTATTGAGAGAGTTGGAATTCCAAGAGGGAAAAGTTATGTACATCCGATGGAATATTATATAATAATTGGTAGAATAGTTCCACAAAGGATGGATCTCATACACTTCCAATAATTGATGTCTCCCATTGTGATAAACTTCTGAAAATTCTTGTTTAGCAGTTTGAAAGACCCCACCTTATCACTGCAACTACTAATTACAACACACATCAAGTATTGCCTGAAAAATAGCGATTCTCCCTCCCTTTATGGGGTCATCTAGAATGAAGCGCCATATTCTTTACTCTGCATCAGGCCTGGAATTTGACGGCCACCCCTACCTGTCATATGAAAATTCTGTGACGGTTTGTTCATTTAAATACGTGTTACTTTACGTTTTATGAAAAAATTTAACTGTCAAAAAATATTTAATTTATATAAAAATATTATTTATTTTATTAATCATACTTATTAAATATGATTTTTTTTAATAAATTTCTATTTTTAATAACACAAGTAATTTGATTTTTTTAAATATTATGTATCATATAAATTAATTAAGTATTTTTTATAGGAATCATACTTCTTAAAAATACCAAATAAACAATAAAAAATATAATAATTTGATACAAACCTTCATTATAGGATTTGCATATATTTGAACACAAAAAACAATGTTTAGAAAGAAAGAAACTATTTTCTTTTATTATTTTTAAATTGAGATGCAAAAAATAATGATGCATTACATAGAAAATAAACAAAAATAAATGTTATCAAAGTTCAAGAACTCTTCTTGACTTTGCATTCTTCCATATTTGATATACTTTATTCCAATTTACATCATTTTCTTGAGGTCCATTTAAAGACACTCTCATTAATGCATCCCATAACTTATCATATGAGGATAGCTTCTATGCCAATATTATGTGTTATGAAAGACTCTCCATGCATCTTTCATCTTGAAACCCTCACAACTCAAATGCAATGAATCAACAAAAGAGTTTAACTCCTTTTTACAAAGGGTAACATCAAATATGGATACAAATTCATTTACATTATTTGAAGTAGTATGTTGCAAATGTTGGAGAAGCTTATCAAGCCAATGCTCTGAGATATTATCTCGAGTTTGAAGATCTAATGGATAATAAGAAGGACTGAAGAGTTTTGCAGCCAATCCTTATTCAACTCATTATCTAAAATTTCAACATGCTCACCAATAAAACATAGCTATCTTGAAAAAAATCAAAGCTGGTGAATCGCCTGTAAAAAAAAATGCTTAATCCTTAAATGTTGTATTATGTTGAAAAAAATCAAAGCTAAGAATAATTATTTGTAAAAGGAAAATAAAATTTCAACATGCTCATTGCTCACCAATAAGTTTGATACTGTATTATCTTGAAAAAAATCAAAGTTGGGAATCATGCAAACAAAATGTTGTTGAAAAAACAAGTTACAATGCTTTCAACAGTGAAAATTTGTGTTATGTGATTATTCATAAGAATATCCTATATATATTAAAACAAATGTAAAATTAGAAAATATTGATAATTAGAAATAAATCTAAAAATCTTAAATTTAATGTTAAAGTTTCTAAATTATGTAAAAAATAAATCTTGTTAAAATATTCAAAAAGTTAAAAATCAATTATATTCTATTTTGAAAAGATTTTGAATTAATATAATTTTTATAATAAATATTATAAGTCATATATATTAATAAAAAGCAATGATAACTATTAGTAAAAATGTCAAAATCTTTAAAAAATTAGAAAAAACTATATTTAATCTTGAAAATATTGTATTTTCAACAGATTTTGAATTAATAAATATATTTATAATAAATTATATATATTAATATAAAGTGATATTAGAAAAAATTATTCCAAATCTAAACTAATTTATATTTTTATCATAAAAATTATTTTAATATATATATATATATACAATATTTTTATATATACAATAAATTTTTACGGTTATATAAAAATATAGCAAGTCAAATGATACGGTCTAATAAATTTTTAGGTTGTAATATACGGTCCAAAATGCAAAAAACGGTCAAATAGACCATCAAATTCCAGGCCTGCAGGCTTATAAAAATGCGAACTTTGTTTATTCATTCACTCTTATTTCCTTCATCTTTTATAAATGGGTCTAGAGGAAAAAAAAGAAGCCTTTATTAACTTTAATTTGTGCTAATTTAATAATCCAATTAGATGCATTTTAAGTTAATAACGAGGAATATTATATATATTATGTTAATGTAATTTGAATTAGATGTTAAAGTATATAAATTGAATTCAGAGAAGAGATATTTAATTTTATGATTGAAAAATGAATGTTTTTGCTGAAGATTATGAAATCTTATTTATTATAGTCTTATAAACGCATGCTTTCATTTGTATCTTGTCACGAGAGATTGAATATATAGACTAGGGTCAAATTTATGCCTATGAACATGTCTTGCACTTGCAAAAACGATCTAACATAATGCGTATTTTTGTCGTGGTATTCACTTGATTGATCTTTATTTGCTTGACCTTTTATGTTGATTTAAAAATTGATGGTATTTAAAGGTACCTTTTAAAGGGCTACTATTATGGTTTAAGGAGACATGTTCACCTAGGTTTTGACCCTTTGAAATGTGTTTAAAAACTTGAAGATAATAAATCTCAACCATGCAAATGTTCCTATAATGAATGTGTAGATCTATATTTGTTATAATAGAGCACTCGATTGAAACATTTCCTTAAAAGGAAATGATAATGCTTAGAATGATTTGAGAGGAGATGATGTTTTGAAATGAGATGTGAAGTGCATGCAAACAAATGTCTTTAAATACAAGAACATAACAATAAATCATGCAAATGTGTGTCAAGCATGCACTTTGTGGGAAAGAATTGGGTGGTAGTTGATGAAAATTTAAATTTAAATTTATAAATTTTTAGTGATCAATGTGATTGTAGAGTTGAGCCTTTGCCAATAGAAATGACCTATGACATAAAAAGGTTCAAATCAATATATACAACAAATATATACCTATATGCATACACAAATTTGTGTAATTAGTGTGTGAATTGAGGGAATATATAGAAGTTTGTGCATATGTGGATAGATTAAGGGATAAATGTATAGGGATGTGTGTGAGGGATGAGTAAAAGCATAGGGGAAGAATCCAAATTTTTACAAAACAATGCCATTTGATATGTAAACATATTAAACAACTCTTTCAAAGTTGAAACACATTAAATGGGATATAACATGGGTACATGTGAATTTGACTATTACATTTTTCCCTCACTTTGAGATGCATGTGAATTCTAAAATGATTATGCACATCAAAGTATATAGCACTCACAAACATGCATGTAAAGTAAATATTTAGACATTGAAGAATATAATGAGGGTCCATATAAAATAATGGACACTATTGAATGCGATCATGTAGGTTTATCCTTCAGGGTGTGCTCTCCATGAGAACGTGAAAATAGAGGAAATATATGCTATATGTAGCTTTCGTAATGCAAGTAAGAACAATTGTAATTTGAATCTCATAGCCAACGATCATAAGAGAGAGAATCAAGGATTAGGGTTAGAGATGTTTTTCCTATATGGAAAGATGCAATTCTCTACCTCACTTGGTAGCCCTTGGGTGATAGGGCACATGGGGTGTTGGCATGCCATATGCTAGTGATGAGTTTCTATAGGTGCCTATAACTATTTGCAAAACATAACATGTGATTGTTAGTGTTAGAATATCCTCTACATTTGGTTGCATTTGTAGGATACAAGGAATTGAAGGAGAAGGAAAAATAATACATGAATGTATGTGTAACCTAGAAATTTAAGCATGTAAATCATATAAAGTAATAATTGTAAATGAATTGGTTATGTATCAGTCAAATAAAGTATATTGAATGATAGTTGTGGGAAGCACATAGGTTGGAGATGTCATCAAGGAATAATGTGTACCCCAACATGCAAAAATATGATTGTTGATGTGACCCTCAATAGTTAGAAAGACATGTGTTAGCATATAAGACACTACCAAAGGCATGTGGCCCCAACATAGTAGCACAAATAAGAAAAGGAAGGTGATAGGTCCCTAATGGGAATCAAAATCTTGATACATGGCATAACATGTAGTTGATAGTGCAAGGAAGGTTCATATGTAATGCCTCTAATATATTAAGGATCTCAATACATGGTATAAAATATAATTAATAAGGTAAGGAAGGCTTGTAATGTCCCTAGTGTAACTCTTAGAACATGATTAATCATGCAAATACATGTATAAAGTGTAAGCATGGGAAGGCAATGTTAAGGTAATTGACGCCACATGGGAAATATAATGCTACAAGGTGCAAAGAGATGTGGAAAGGGGGAATGCATGATTCCCCTAAATTAAGATATTACTATAAATGAAATAATGTATAAGGTAGAAAACATGATGCGCCTAAATGTAAAAAACTATCAATGAAAGCATAGTGTGTAAAGGGAAAAAATAATACCCCTCCAAATGTAAAGATATGGCAATGAAGTCGTATGATGTAAAAGAGGGAGGCGCAATGCCCCTAAGTTTTCTTAGTTACAAAGGGTAGGTGTTTATGTGGGAGATGTAATTATATTTTCAAATTTTTAGTTTTCTTACTAAATTTTGAATTTTGGGTAATCTAGGTTGGGGGCATATCCTGGTCATCCCTTTTACCATAAGGGATTGCCTATTTTGGTAAGGCAAGCTATCTAAGTGAGGGCGACTAAAGGATCATTTATGTGACTTGTCAAATCATCTTTTTGATAAGAGGTGATTTTGTAACTTGTGTTTTTATTTTATTTTTGATCATTTAGATGAATTTTCCTTAATTTTTCCATCTTTTCAATTTTAAAAAAAATTGTAATTACAATAACAACAAGAAAAATAAAATAAAATATGTATAATTTTTTAAAAATAATTCTAAGTTAAAATAAAATATAGCATTGGAAAAAACAAAAACAAAAAGACGGGGCTCAGATCCACGGTATCAGCCTACGTAAAAGTCTGATTGTTGGAGTGAACTCCGTTCCTCCTTATGCGTTTTCTTTCCTTACCGCCCGCTCTTGACAAATTCTCACAGAATTCTGTATATTGTCTGTTTTAATCTGAGAAAGCGAATAATGTGGGACTAAAAAGGTACAATCTCTTCTTGTATTTGGCAAACATACTCCTTACAAGATAAGCTGTCCATCTCATGAACCTTAGGGAATTTTTTCTTTAGAAAGCATCTAATATCTACCAGGTCTTGAATTAAAACCTATTGCTGCCGTGGAATTCAACTGATTGGTAATGCTAAATACTTGTTTTCACCTGTTCCGAACTCATTCAAATGTTCCCAGAGACTAAAATTTCTCATCTACCTGCATTTCTGAATTTTATTTTACTTCATAAGAAACAAAAACAGTGGCCGGAATGGGGTTATTGAAAATGCCTTGAAAAGTGTTGGAATAGATTTCAGATTAGTCTGTTCACAAGCTCTTAGATTTGAATGAATTTATGTTTGGTCCAGGTTGGAATCCATCATCAAAGAAATGAGATTGAAACAGTTGCAAGGTAAATTTATCAATTTTCTACTGCGATGAATTGCTGGTGGTGAATTTTAGTATTTACTTGTGGTGAATTTGTTATGGCGGTTAATTTTCCGTTTGTAAATTTTCTGTGGTGGTGAATTGATGGCGGTGAATTTTACTTGTGATGAATTTGTCATGACAATGAATTTTCCCAAACCAGTAAACTTTTACTGGATGACCCCAATGTGTGGAATGAGAACATTGTAACAGTCCTCCAAAATCAAACTATTTTTAAATGAAATTGTGAATATCCTGAACTGAAACTGCATTTAGATAAATATGTAGAACTAAAATAAATCAGAACTGTATTTCTCTTTTATTCATCTCACTTTCTGAAATAGATTTTTTTTTTTAAACAAGTAACCGAACTGCCTTAAATTCATTTATTAACCTCCAATTAATCTATTCCTAACAACACTTACATGAGTGTTCCGATGCGCTGTCTTTTATTACAATAGAAATCTTAAATGCAATACTAAATCACTAAATATATGACTAGCATTTCTGTATATCATAGACTCTCTCCTAATTAAATATTTTTCAATCTGGCTGTAGTATATTCAATCGTTCCATTCAACCTTGTTTTTTGGTAGTGTCTTTGTCAATGCACTTGCCATCATCATTTTAGTTGCACAGTACGATGTGCTTGACTTTCCCATAACACTTTGAATGCTTTGTCATGACAATACAAATTTGACTGTCATCCTTCAACACTGTTGGTTGGATTTGTTCAATCCCAACCTCTTGGGTAATCTTGTCAACCACATTGATTCCTTTATTGCTTGCTTGTATGCTTTGTTACTTACTTCCCCATGGAAGTAAGCAGCTCCACTAATAATAAAGTAGCATTATGAAGTTGATCTATTGCTTTCAATATCCCCTGCTCAATCTGCATCACAATAACTTGTAAGCTTCAAAGATTTTTTTAACTCTTGCTGAAGGTAATTATGTGCTCAGTTGTTGTTTGAAGATATCTCAAAGTTTTTTTTTTTTTTGACTGCTATCCATTGCTTATAACAAGTGTAATATTAGGTCTATTAGAAACCCTTGCATACGTTAAATTTTCAACAATGTTTCAATATGAGGTATAGTGATATACTCATATAATCTGCCTCTTAATTGTGGTATTGTTTCATTTTTTTTAATTATGGGTTGTGAATACCAATCTACCATTTTTTTGTTACAAACTTCTTATTCTTTTAACATATTTTTTTTGAATGTGAATTTTATTCAGATCATATATAAGATCTTCTTGTTGATTAAGGAGAGGGTCAAAATCTTAATGGAAAAATAAAAATTATTAGAGACTTTGTACACAAAGCTAGTTTAGTTCTTAAATTTTTTGTGTTTGAGTGTCATGCATGAGTACAAAATAACATTAACCTTACAACCAATTTATAACTTCTCTTTTTCTATATTAAAATGAGGCAAAAGTGGCCAATTTAAAGAATTTGTTTAGGGATTTTAAAGATGAAAACTTAGCATGCATGAAGTGGTGGCAATAAACTATTGCATAAAACAAATATGTGAGAAAACTTTAAAAATGCTATATGCATAAAACAAATAGGGCAAAAATTTTTTTTACTATATCAAGGAATTTAACCCTAGGGAGGACCATGAAGAAAAAACCTATATAAGAGTGAATATTAAATGGAAAGCAAAAATGTTGATAGCTCAATTATGAACTAGTTCACATCATCTTAGATGTGAAATGGGCAAATAGATGGTACCTAAAGAGGAGTGGGAAAAAATAATGTGTCAATTTTGTAACAAGGGAATGATGGAAACAAAATAACACTTCCTCATGGAATGCTCAGTGTATAAAGACATCTAGGTCAACTATAGAGACACCTTACAAGTTGATAATTCAAGTACCTTGGTTGAAGAGGTAAGGTTGAACAAAACAACAAACTTCATCATCAAAATCCATCATTGATTTGATTTCATAAACCGTTCACAGTCCATTGAGCGATTTGCCACCAAGCCTCTTGGGTGAATTTTGACGTAAGCTTAGGGTATTATTTATGGAGGCTTCTATACCTCTTCTTTATTTATTGCACGTGGGGGTCTTGCACCTTTGGGAATAACCCGTCCTCTCCTTTCCCATGCAACTTTTTGTTTTTGTTCTTTGCTACGTGGCTTCCACTCTGCTGCTCCATATGCTCACACACACCACTCCCAAATTCCAAAAATCCTGCCTAAATCTCTTCTTAATACATTTATTATTCCCAACGGTCAGCGAACGTATTCAACTTTAAAATTAAAATACATTAAACATGTCAAAAAATTGTTGGTGGGATCTTGAAAAGCCTTTTCTTTCTACTACTTTATGTTTCTCATTATTGAGAAAGTTGGAATTCCACCCGATGGAATATTATATAATAATTGGTAGAACAGATCTCATACACTTCCAATTGATGTCTCCCATTGTGATAAACTTCTAAAAATTCTTGTTCAGCAGTTGGAAAGACCCTACCTAATCACTGCAACTACTTATTACAACACACAACAAGTATTGCCTGAAATTGCGTTTTTGTAGAATAGTGCTTCTCCTTCCCTTTATGGGGCCCTCTAGAATTACGTGCCATATTCTTTACTCTGGATAACCCCAAAGGCTCATAAAAATGCAAACTTTGTTTATTTATTCACTCTTATTTCCTTCATCTTTTATAAAGGGGTCTAAAGAAAAGAAGCCTTTCTTAACTTTAATTTGTGCTAATTAATAATCCAATAAGATGCATCTAAAGCTAATAATGAGGAATATTTAACATAAAGGAGGGTTAATTTTTTTATTAAAACAAGAAGTACAAAGCAAGGGCATTACATAGCCCTATCAAGCTCCACCAAGTGATCCAATTGTTGAGACAGATCCGGTGGTAACTGACCCCGATCCACCAAATTCCAATCATGAATATGCTCAGAAGCCCATTTAGCCAAACAATCAACAACACCATTCCATTCTCTAGGAATATGAGTGAAAGCAACAAACTCCAAAGAAGCACAAAGGTTGAAAATTTGTGCAACAATCAAAGCCAAATGCCAGCTAACATCATCTAAATGCCACCTATTCAACAAGTTCACCACAACCTAGGAATCAAACTCACATATGATCCTTTGCCACCCCAATTGACTTCCCCGCTCCATAGCCAATAAAATGGCATGAGCCTCCATTAGATTATTAGTATGAATACCCTTATAAACAAAGAAGATAAACTAAATGTCTCTAGAGCTATCCTGACCAACACCACCAATTCTAACATGACCAGGGTTTCCTCGAGAAGAGCCATCTGTGTTGATTTTTAAGACTCCTTGAGGTGGAGGAGACCATCTCCCCTCCCTATTCACCTTAGGAGTAGGATGTCTACATCTGTTGCGCATGAGTTGTCGTTTCTAAGGAGGAAGATGAAGATGCTTACAACAACAAACATCACAAGGATCCACTGATTCAGTTAGATCACACTTAGCTGCGACAGTCTCTCCCAAGGAGTGCAAAATTTTCCACCACAAGTGAGGGGCCACCAAAATCACATCCTGAAAAATCCGACGATTCCTCTCTAACCAAAGGTTCCAGATAATAAAGGAACGACCAAGATCCCACGTAGCTTGAAGAAAGGAAGTAGAAATAGGAGCCCTGCCCCATCGATCCACAAATTCAGCCAACAAGGAAACATGCCAATAGGGCTTATTCCACACCCTCCACCAAAAATGCCAAATCTCCCTAGCATAGGAACATTGGAAGAAGAAATGAGAGATACTCTCCTCACAGTTACGACACAAAACACACATTGAAGGGCCTTGGAAAGCACACTTACATAAATTATCCCAAGAAAGACATCAGTTTTGAGCCACTAACCACATAAAGAAATTGCACTGGGGCCACGACAACTTGTGCCAAACTTGCTTCCACCAAGGGACCTTGATATCCACAAACAACTGCCTACCAAGCTTCTTGTAACCAGTAGACACAAAGTATTATATATATTATGTTATTGTAATTTGAATTAGATGTTAAAGTATAGAAATTAAATTAAGAGAAGAGGTATTTAGTTTTGTGATTGAAAAATGAATGTTTTGCTGAAGATTATGAGATCTTATTTATTATAGTCTTACAAACGTGTGCTCTCATTTGAATTTTGTCACGAGAGATTGAGTATATGGACTAGGGTCAAATTTATGCCCATGAACATGTCTTGCATTTGCCAAAATGATCGAACAATATGTGTATTTTTGTCATGGTATTCACTTGATTGATATTTATTTGCTCGACCATTTATGTTGATCTAAAAATTGATGGTATTTAAATGTACCTTTTAAAAGGCTACAATTATGTTTTAAGGGGACATGTTCACCTAGGTTTTGACCCTTTGAAACATGTCTAAAAATTTGAAGATAATAAATCTCAACCATACAAATGTTCCTATAATAATGTGTAGATTTATATTTGTTATAATACAACACCTGATTGAAACATTTCCTTCCTTAAAATGAAATGATAATTCTTAGAATGATTAGAGAGGATAGGATGTTTTGAAACAAGATGTGAAGTGAATGCAAACAAATGTCTTTAAATACAAGAACATAGCAATAAATCATGCAAATGTGTGTCAAGCATGTACTTTGTGGGAAAGAATTGGGTGGTAGTTGATGAAAATTTAAATTTAAATTTTTAAAATTTTAAGGATCAATGTGATTGTAGAGTTGAGCCTTTGCCAATAGAAATGACCTATGACATAAAAAGGTTCAAATTAATATATACAACAAATATATACCTGTATGCATACACAAATTTGTGTAATTAGTGTGTGAATTGAGGGTATATATAGAAGTTTGTGCATATGTAGATAGATTAAGGGATAAATGTATAGGGATGTGTGTGAAGGATGAGTAAAAGCATAGAGGAAGAATCCAATTTTTCACAAAATTATGCCATTTGATATGTAAACATATTAAACAACTCTCTCAAAGTTGAAACACATTAAATGGGATATGACATGGGTACATGTGGATTTGATTATTACATTTTTCCCCCACTTTGAGATGCATGTGAATCCTAAAATGATTATGTACCTCAAAGTATATAGCATTCACAAACATGCATGTAAAGTAAATATTTAGACATTGAAGAATATAATAAGGGTCCATATAAAATAATGGACCCTATTGAATGTGATCATGTAGTTTAACCCTTCAGGATGTGCTGTCCATGAGAACGTGAAAATAGAGGAAATATATGCTATATGTAGCTTTTTTAATGCAAGTAAGAACAATTGCAAGATGAATCTCATAGTCAATGATCATAAGAGAGAGAATTAGGGATTAGGGATAGAGTTGTTTTTCCTATATGGAAAGAGGTAATTTTCTACCTCACTTGGTAGTCATTGGGTGATAGGGTGCATGTGTTGTTGGCATGTCATATGCTAGTGATGAGTTTCTATAGGTGTCTATAACTATTTGCAAAATATAACATGTGATTTTTAGTGATAGAATATCCTCTACATTTGGTTGCATTGTAGGATACAAGAAATTGAAGAAGGAAAAATAATACATGAATGTAAGTGTAACTTGGAAATTTAAGCATGTAAATCATATAAAGTAATGGTTGTAAATGAATGGGGTATCTATCAATCAAAATAAAGTATGTTGAATGATAGTTGTGGGGAGCACATGGGTTGGTTATGTCATCAAGGAATAGTGTGTACACCAACATGCATAAATATGATTGTTGATGTGATCCTCAATAGTTAGAAATACTTGTGTTAGCATATAGGACACTATAAAAGGTATATGTCCCCAACATAGTAGCACATAAAAGAAAAGGAAGGTGATAGGCCCCTAATGGGAATGAAAATATTGATACATGGCATAACATGTAGTTGATAGTGCAAGGAAGGTTCATATGTAGTGCCTCTAATGTATTAAGGATCTCAATACATGGTATAAAATATAATTAATAAGGTAGGGAAGGCTTGTAATGTCCCTAGTGTAACTCTCAAAACATGATTAATCATGCAAATACATGTGAAAGTGTAAGAATGAGAAGGAAACGTTAAGGTAATTGACGTCACATGTGCAAAAGATAATGCTACGAGGTGTAAAGTGATGTGGAAAGGAGGAATGTATGATTCCCCTGAAGTAAGATATTACAATAAATGACATAGTGTACAAGGTAGAAATCATGATGCCCCTAAATGTAAAGATCTATCAATGAAAGCATAGTGTGTAAAGGGAAAAAAATGATGCTCTTCGAATGTAAAGATATGACAATGAAGGTGTATGATGTAAAAGAGGAAGGCATAATGCCCCTAAGTTTTGTTAGTTAGAAAGGGTAGGTGTCTATGTGGGAGACGTAATTATATTTTTCAATTTTTTAGTTTTCTTGCTAAATTTTGAATTTTTGTGTAATCTAGGTTTGGGGGCATAGCCTTGGTCATCCCTTTTACCATAAGGGGTTGCCTATTTTCGTACAAGTCATCTAAGTAAGGATGACTCAAGAATCACTTACGTGACTTGTCATCTTTTTAATAAGAGGTGATTTTGTAATTTGTGTTTTTTAATTTTTTTTCATCATTTAGATTCAAATTTTCTTTATTTTTTGATATTTTCAATTTTTTAAAAATTTGTAATTACAGTAGCAATAAATCAAATAAAATAAATTAAAATAAATATAATTTTTTAAAAATAATTCTAAATTAAAATAAAATATTGGAAATTAATTTAAAATTATAATAAAATAAAGTATTGGAAAAAACAAAAAGATCGGGCTCAGATCCACAGCATCAGCCTAAGTAAAATCTGATTCTTGGAGTGAACTCTATTGCTCCTCGTGTTTACTTTCCTCACCGCCCGCTCTTTCTACTTACTCATAGAATTCTGTTTATTGTTTGCTTTTATCTAACAGAGAGCGAATAATGTGGGACTAAAAAAGGTAAAATCTCTTCTTGTATTTAGCTAACCTTCAGTTCATACTCTTTAAAAGATAAGCTGCCCATCTCATGAACCTTAGGGAGTTTTTTCTTTAGAAAGCATTTAATATCTACCAGATGTTGAATTAAAGCCTATTGCTGCCGTGGAATTCAACTGATGGTAATGCAAAATACTAGTTTTCACCTGTTCCGAACTCATTCAAATGTTCCCACAGACTAAAATTTCTCATCTACCAGCATTTCTGATTATTTTTTTACTTCATAAAAAACAAAAACAGTGGCCGGCATGGGCTTATTGAAAATGCCTCGAAAAGTGCTGGAATAGATTTCAGGTTAGTTTGTTCACAAGCTCTTAGATTGGAATGAATTTATGTTTGGTCCAGGTTGGAATCCATCACCACAGAAATGAGATTGAAACAATTGCAAATGAGCACCCATGTAAAGCCAAAACCAGCAAGCTTTTCGTGTATGACCCCCAATGTGCCAAATGGGAACTTTGTAACAGGGGATAAATATCCCCCTTTCCTCCAAACTAAGATTTTTGTTAAATGAAGTTGTGAATATCCTCAACTGGAACTGCATTTAGATAAATATGTAGAGCTAAAATAAATCAGAACTGTGTTTTCTCTTTTATTTATCTCACTAATTGAAATAGGGATGCAACTTTTTTTCTTTTCCTTTTGGCAGACCGAGTAACCGAACTGCCTTAAATTCATTCATTAACCTCCAAATAATCTATTCCTAACAACACCTACATAACTGTTCTGATGCTATCTTTAATTAAAACAGAAATCTTAAATGCAATACTAAATCACTAAATATATGACTACCATTTATGTATATATGACACTCTCTCCTAATTAAATATTTCTCAATCAGGCTGTAGTATATTGAACCGTTCTACTCAAGCTTGTTTCTTGGTAGTGTCTTTGTCAATGTACTTGCCATCATCATTTTAGTTGAGCAGTACTGCATCTGTATTATGTGCTTGACTTTCCCATGACAGTTTGAATGCTTTGTCAGGACGATACAACTGTGGCTGTAACACTGCAACACTGTTGGTTGGGTTTGTTCAATCCCAACATCTTGCAATAATCTTCTCAACCACATTGATTGATTCTTTTATTGCTTGCTTGTATGAGTGAAAAAGAAACTGTCAGTTGTTGCTTATTTTTCCATCGAACTGCACCTCCACTAATAATTAGCCAATAGGTTATATATAGAGTGAAGTTTCATCTAAAATCTGTCTCACGCCGTCAAACAACTTTTGAGTTGCCGTTAGAAAACAAATGGTTTACAAGTCTTCGTTGTCAGATGAAATCGGATCTGCATCAAACTACTATTGGATTGTCGTTGAACTGTGGTGGTTTTCAGTTAGCGATCAAATCAAATGAAATTGGATCTTCGAATCAAATGAAATCAAATTGGATCTGTGAATCAAATCAAATCATATTTTCAGTTGGTGAACAAATTAAAATTTAACTTTCGTTTAAAAGGCTGCAGAAGTCTTTTGTCCATCTCAAGAATCATCTTTTCGCTTGTTATAGCAGTAGGGAGATTGATTCTCCCTACAAAATCTATCCATTTTTTAATCGGCATCATTGACAAAATGACATAATTTGTGCATAATCTTGAGGTAAGTCAATTTCCATGGTTTTAGTAAGTTTATTTTTCAGAATCTATATCTGGTCAGATCATTTTTTGCTGTGTTTTATTTAGTTCTATAAAAATTGTGTTTATATCTGTCAAATGAAGCATTGGTTCTATGGTTTTATCTAAGGCTATTTTTGGCATCGTCAACTTCCATGGCGTTCAGCGCTCCAAAAATGGAGGTTAAAATTAAGGACGTTGAATGATCTAGCCTCTATTCCTAAGATTAGAGGCTACAAATCGTCTCAAAACAAATCAAAACACCGCTCATTCATCATGTTTGCGAGTAATGGACATTCCACTTAGATTATCCCATTTTCCATGTGACAACCTTGTCCTTCACGCTTCTACTATTGTCCCTATTCAACCTCATTATCCCACGCCTTTTTTAGCTTATATAAGTTCCTATTTTCTTCATTTCAATTAGTTTGTAGAACAAAGCTTCATTGATCTTCAGAGTTTGGCCTGCATCTTGTTTGAGCAACATTGTGGTGCGAGATATATTCATTGAGTATACGACACAATATCTAGGGTTTGTTATTATGATACAGTGTGGGAGATTAGTCGTGGAAGGAGAAGAAGAAGAAGTGATTGTCATTTTTCCTAGGACCTCCAAACCCTAACAGAGGCATAAAAAATCATCCAAAAATTCTTATTCATCCATAGGCCTCAATGAATTTGCCAGGCTTAGTGATGAGCTCTTTGCCAAACAGGAAGTTTTTGCCAACTAGTGAGGCACCCCTAACAAATTGGTGAGGTTTGCTTATTCTAGCAGAGGATGGATGCCTGTGGTGTTCCAAAATGCTAGTCATGGTGGCCCTAGTGGGATTTTAGTCTTGACACCCATCATAGGAAAAGAGCACAAGGAAAGCAAGAATTGGACTTACAAACAAGGGATATGGAATGATGTTGTTGAAGGTGAGATTAATGGATCTACAAAGAAGGAAGAGAGTGTGTATGTGATCATACTGCCGTGTGGTCTGGATATCTGGCAATAGCTACCTTTGGGGTTTGAGCGTGAGTATCATTTTGGCTAGAATGTTTACATTTTGGGTGTTGTAGCCATGGCAACGGTCATTGTGGTGGGTTATCTACAAATATAGTTGCAGGGATTTGTCACATTGGTTTCAATTTTCTCAAAGCCTCTTTTCTACTGCAAGGGAGCAAAAAAGTCTGCCATGGGGATAGTATAAGTATCTCCAAAGAATAAGGTGACTGGTGAATATGGGTCTCAAGGTGACTCTTTGTTTTTGTTGACTGCATTCAGTAGCCCAACTATGTCTTCTAAGAACAGTACAAGCCAAGAACCCAATACCCAACTAGAGAATGAGAAGACTTATGATTAGAAGAATAAGTTTGAAAGGATTGTGTTTGTGGATGGTCGAGCTTCAAAGAAGCTTGTCAGATTATAGGTTTGGCAGATATTTTTTTGAAGAGAAGGAAAGAAAAAAGTGGTACCATTGATGCCACTACTATTGCTTATGTCATGATTATTGTTCTCTTCTTCTTGATTTTCTATGGCAGGCTTCCTACAATCTGCTTCACCTCTGTTTGGTGGTATGTGCTACCCAAGTTCAAAACAAATGGGTCTAATACTCCTACCAATGGTAGGGTGATCATGGATCTTCAATCCAGAATATACAGGAAGAAGATCTAACCCCTTGAGGTCTTTTTTCCAAGTTTGTATATTGCAATCATGTCAAAATCTACACACCCTATACAATTTCAACTTCCCCATGACTTAAACAACTCAAACATACTTAATTGTTGGCTCAAAAAATCCCTTGAAATATTACATTCACGTAGGTACCTACAAACAGGATGCAAAGCAATTGTAAGACAACATTTTTCATCACTGGCACAAGCTCAAATAAATACAGAATGTTAGTTTTGAAATTGTATATAAAATTGCAATTACATTGGATATAAATGCATACAGACCTTATATTTATAAAAATATAGCGCCGTGTTCTGCATATGCCTATTATCCTTCACTTGTTTTTATCTATGTATACAATCACAATATTTGTTATAGCAGCGATTACTCATTTGATCTAGGCTCAGTTGATAATCCTTGATAGCAGTTAGTGCAACAACCTTCATATAATCATCCAATACCTGTGACAAAAGTCACAACAGCTACCTCAACACAATCAGTTACTGCTTACGTAATGGCTTCCTTTTTGGACATTGGTAAACAATAAATGCCAAATACTCGATGCCCAGCATCGATGAAAATTTCATCTCATATAGATAGTTTTCACCTGTACACTACCCCACCCCTCTTGGGAGCTTCCTTCAAACTTCCTAAGTTACAAACATATATCAGAATATAAACACACCTTTTCTTGTAACTTACATAAACAATACAAATGTGCACTTACATGTGTATTAGTGGTTCACAAAATCCCTTAAAATATTACTCATCACACAAGAACCTGTAACCAAAATATAGAACAACTGTAAGACATTTTTTTCCATCACTGCCACAAGCTTAACACAATCATAAATGCATGTGACTTTTTTACGAATTCAACGTTAACATTGCAAATTGCAAATGTGTGATATTGAAACACATGGAGACCTCCTTAAATTTTTGAAATGAATAATTTTAAAGTTTTGGGAGCTTCCAACTAGCCTTACATTCATCTTCTCAATTGGCATTTCACAAAATTAATGGAAGAACATGGCTCCAAAAGTACCTTGGAGAAGCATCATACTATAACCTGCTGATAGAAACTAGAGCAGCTGTAAGACCAGCCTTGCTTGCATCATAGCCACTTAAAATTTTATTTCTTTAATCTACCACCCATGTGTGTACTCTTGACTACAAAAATTGGTACTAGACTTCAACAATATAAAAATCATTAATGCATCAATGATCTATTTAGGATCTAGGACAATTGCTTATAGAATGCTTACCGTAAATGATCACTTAATTACAATGCTCAAATGAACAAATGAACATAATATAAATGCCAAGATAATGAACTGAAAAGAAAGAGAGAAGAATAAGAGGAGACAAACGGAATTGATAACGGAGTTCGTCCCTAAGGACTACGTCTCTGGGCCCCTCTCCAACGGAGTGACCGATCCGATTATACTCCAAAATCAGTTACAATTGCTACAATGACTATCTCCTTCAAGCACAGCAGCATAACGTTCCTCTGATGTGCGGAAATGTCTGCAAAATCTCCCGAGCATTCTCTCGTTCTCACCACCTGGACTTCCCCCAAAAAATAAGGCCTACACCCCTCTTTTTATACATAAAGTTTGCCTAATTAGGCTTAACCATCAAATTAATTGCATAACTCCCTCTATCAGTTCGCACAACCCTCTGATATCTCCATATAGTTTTTTGGTTTAGGTTGGTAGAGGTAGTTTAAATTGTTTATGGCTTATTTAGCCATTTGTTAGGATTTCGGCTTCAACAACCATACAAAAGAAACCGAGGTCCCTCTCTCTTTAGCGGATTGTTAGTGGTCTATCAGTGAATATTACTTTTACTCCCCGCGAGGTCGGGGGTTCCAACCTCCGCCAACCATTTTTAAAATCAAATACCAAACTTTTAACAACAAAATAAAACCATCCCAAATATAGTTTAAGCCGAGCTCGGCCGGTGCAATGGTTAAAACGTCCCACTTTGTCCACGTAGATCGCGGGTTCAAACCCGACCCAACCTTTTTTTGTCAAAATAGCTCGCCGACCTTCCACAAATGTCGTGACACGTGTCGGGTTCCTATTCGCTGACAACGCTGATGAGGAAGCTGACTGGACTGCTGACGCGTACATTGACTGGGTGCCAAGTTGTCTGCCACGTCGGAGTACAGAGTGACATGTCATCGGTACGGACGGACATGTGTCAATCTGTGATTGGTCCGTACAAGATGACTCAATTGCCACATGTCATGCTGTAATTTGTCCATATGGAATTCGTACAGTACGGACTGACACGTCAGCATGGTGATGTCATCATCTGCCAAACTTTAAAATAAAACAAATACCAAACTTTTAACAACAAAATAAAACCATCCCAAATATAGTTTAAGCCGAGCTCGGCCGGTGCAATGGTTAAAACGTCCCACTTTGTCCACGTAGATCGCGGGTTCAAACCCGACCCAACCTTTTTTTGTAAAAATAGCTCACCGACCTTCCACAAATGCCGTGACACGTGTCGGGTTCCTATTCGCTGACAACGCTGATGAGGAAGCTGACTGGACTGCTGACGCGTACGTTGACTGGGTGCCAAGTTGTCTGCCACGTCGGAGTACGGAGTGACATGTCATCGGTACAGACGGACATGTGTCAATCTGTGATTGGTCCGTACAAGATGACTCAATTGCCACATGTCATGCTGTAATTTGTCCATATGGAATTCGTACAGTACGGACTGACACGTCAGCATGGTGACATCATCATCTGCCCCCTCAAGTCAACCAAACTTTGACTGCCTATAACTCGAGCATATGATGTCGGATTTCGACGAAACGAACGCCGTCGGAATTTTCTCGACGAGCTCTTCGCGATAACGCTGGTTCCGTCAATTTTTGAGATTATTTTTCGCCTTTTGGATGCCCCTAAAGCCAGTTTGAGTGGCCGTAACTTGCACAAATGGAGTCCTTTTCATCCCGTTCAAGTTGCGTTGGAATTAGGACGTTGTTCTCTTTCTGATGGTGCTGAATTCTAGAGTATTGGGAACACTTCAATTTTCACTGAAAAATTGTCCCTCGGATCAATCAAACAGAAGAGAAGCATTTATAAAATAGCCAATCTAGGCATGAAAGAGGAAGAAAAGGGCATTGACAGACTCAATCATGTAAATGTAATTGAGGTAGGCATGTGAACTAACTTAATCAATTATAAGGAATCTTTGGTAAATCTTTATAACTTCTTAAATAGGGGTAACTGAGTTGGGAAAGAGGTTCCATAGCATAACTGAGACATGTTTGTTACAAATATCCTCATGTTTTGTAGCACAATCATAATCATCTCTACTACCCATTCACCGGATCTTTACTACCCATTCTCCTTTTGAGGTATGTTATGGATATCAACCTCTTGGTCCATATGAGATTCTAGTTGTTGTTTCTCCACCTTCTTCACCACACCAACAAAAGGAACAACTCAAGCTTTTCATTCTATTTAAAACAACAAAGATCATGCACAAGAGCAAGCAACTCTCTAGACTCCTTAGGCTAAGTATAAGGAGATCCATTATAAGCATCACATTCCATCCAACTTATAAGTTAAAACTGCACATATTTCAAACTACACCTCCTTACCATGTTTGTTTTTATATAGTATTCTATCGGCATAACCCTTGCACCTCCCCTAGTGCAAGTGCTAGTAAATTAGCATTCTGAAATTGATCTATTGCTATCAAGCTATATCCACTACTCAATCTGCATCAAACTAACTTGTAAGCTTCAAGATTCTTGATAACTCTTATTGAAGGTAATTATGTGTTCAGTTGTTTCCTGCAAGATATCTGAAAAGTTCTTTTGACTGATGTCCATTGTTTATAACAAGTGTAATATTAGGTATTCAAGAACCCTTGCATACATTAAACTCATAACAATGTCCCAATTCTTTTGAAAGTGAATTTATCTATATCATAGATAAGATCTTATTGATAAGGAGAGGGTCAAAATCTTAATGGAAAAATAAAAATTATTGGAGACTTTGTGCATGAAGCTAGTTTAGTTGTTAAATTTTTGGTGTTTGAGTATCATGCATGAGTAAAAAATAACATTAACCTACCAATTTATGACTTCTCTTTTTCTATATTAAAATGAGGCAAAATTGGTCAGTTTTAAAGAACTTTCTTAGGGATTTCAAAGATGAAAAATTAGCACACAAGAAGCCCTAGCAATAAACTACCTAGGATATGAAGCTTGTGGTGGGAGGAGAAAAAAACATGGCTTCTCTATTAGGTGACAAACTAGGGGTAATGTTCATGAATGAAATTTTAGCTCAATTTCATAGGGAACCTCTATCTTGATGTAGACCATCAATGGATATGTGTCCTCATTAATTTGGTTCTCATTAAGACAATTTTCAAGATGGGGAAAGCATGACATTTACACATAGGATGAAGCTAAACACAATATTTTAAGGTTTATAAGGGGGTAGATAGGGTTAAATAAAAAGGCAATTAAATGTGGGGTTAAGACATAGGATGGGAATACAAACTAAATGAAGGGAATAACTTAGGAATTCTACACAAAACCATGAGATGAACATAGGAAAGAGAATATGGATGGCTAGGTATGACATGGGTTAAACAAAAGGTGTAAAATAATACAATACACACACATGGGTTTTGAGATTAGAACAATAGAGGCAACTTTAATCCTTTGGTTGTGTTGAAATTCTTCACCACCCTCTTCCTCCACTTATTTAATGGAACAACTACATATTTATTAATTTGTTTAATTAAAAAACAAATGAATGTGGGATAAAAATTACACAATCTCTCCTTATTAACTAGCCTAGAATCAATTCATTTTTTTTTTGGCTATATACAGCTAGAAGATAGGAAGAGAGGTTTGCAACTTGTGGACAATGAAGAAATTAAGCATAGTAAGGAGCTTAAGGTACAAAAGTCCTAAGTGGTACATTTTGGTTCTATCTTTTCCTTCTAATTTTCCAACGCCTTTTATTAGTTGGTTAAGCAATTCAGTGCAACTGATATGGTGCATCATGTGATTGTAATAATGTATGGCAGCTCCTTTTCAAAAACTAATAATCTATTTTTTTCTAACAATTTTATTCCTTTGAGTGTGCCACATTGTTATATTTCAAAGATATGAAATTTTAAGAGTTCATAATGATAGCTTGTAGATTTGTGGACATTAATGTTTCAAATCACACTATATGATTCATATAAGCTCCATACATTCTTCCGAACTCCCACTAAATATAATTTCATGCTTAATTGTTGCTTAAAGATATTAGAAAATTCTATTGACTGTTGCACATTATTGTGTTTAAAGATTGTTGGAAAACTGGTTCATAATAGTTACAACATGTGCAATGTCAGGTCTACTAGAAACCTTGCATACATTGAGTTCCCATCAACATTCTGATATGAATTGTATTCATATAATCTACTTCGTCTTGTGTTTTGAGACACATTTCTAATGAAATTTTCTTATCCATTGATGTTGGATTACTTATTGGTTTACAATTTTTTATCCTAAATTTATTATTAATGCTCCTAATGTACCTTTTTATTAAGATAGATTTGATTTTTCCCCCTATCCCTTAACATTTGAATGTCCAAGCAATAATGAATTTCACCATAATTGTTCATCAAAAATTCTACAACTAATTAAGATTGAATTTTTAGATCATTGTTCATAATGATAGAATCGTCAACATATAGATGTAAAAATATCATTGAGCTACATTCTCATGATCAAACTCATTATGGCCTGACCTGATAGAAATTTTATAAAACTCTTTAGTGTAGCTTTTCACACTCATCTTCCTTTCTACAAGTTCTATATTTTCTTGAGAAGTTCAAGTTGCTAGTAGCCTAGTAGAAATTTAGTTGTCATCTTGTTCCCCATTCTATCCCACCTAGTTATTTTCTCTTTGTCATTTCTTCTTCATTTAGTCTACATCTCATTCCACCAAATCACAACAAGCTCTTTTAACAAAGTTTGTGCAACCTTCACTCTCCTTGAATCCACTACCTCATCATACTTGAAATATTCCTCCATTTCTATTATCAAAATGATTAATTCATTTGATTATAGGCTCTCTAAGAAGCATGACAACTCCATATTTATTCTCCTAATTTTTTAAATAGTCTAAAGGGACCTCCTTTCTCTTGCATTCATTTCATCACTTGCTTCTACATTTTCTTATGTTATTGTATCAATTCCTTCACTATCACCGAAACACCTTAATGTGCTCGATCTCTCCTTTAATTCCTCTCAAGTGCTTCAATTTTAGCATGCATTCCTCTTACAACTTCCAATACTTTATTCATTATACCTGCAAGTTCTGTTGTTGCAACAATCTCTACCATTTTTCTTCTTAGCGACATCTGACTATCCTTAGTCACTACAAATCTTCTAGCTACAACAAGGATACACCCATACACAACCTTTTCCATTTGGACTTTGTCTGACTCCAAAAAATATACAATGTACACTTCTTCCTAGAGTGTATCCCACTCGAAAACCATGCTAATGTCACCACAATCTACCTATAGTGTTGAGAGCACATTGGCCTCCCTATACAAAGCCTTTGGAAACAATTAATTGTTGCTAATTAGCTTATAGTCTTGATACCTAATCACTGCGTTATTTCTGTAGAAACCATTCACTTTGTAGTTGTTGCAAGTGAACCTATTTGGTTTTGTATATTAAGATTGTCTATGTAGTCAACAAACACAAATACATGCACATACACACTTTCCACAACACTACTTGAACTCAACAACAAACAACATCAATATAAATGTTTCTTCTCTTTCATTAATTAGAAATACCAAAATTACTACTAATTGACTTCGTGACAAAATATAGGAAAAACTATTAAAATTGAAGTCTTCCCCACTTTGGCTTACACTCAACCTCATTTTAACCCATCTAAAACAATTCTTCTTCCTTTTTCTTAATTTACTCATTCTAAAACATAGCCCCCTCCTTTCTTAAATTCTTTTCTTAACCCTCCTTTTTTCTTTGGTTAAGTCTCTCCTTTCTCCTTGTAAAATCAAACACTCCTCTTTTAAGAAATGGTGGCCCACTTCACATTTCAAATAAAACAAAATAGAACAATTTTAACATTAAGCAAACCAAAAATAACCTAAGAAATGATAGCCCATCTTTTAATTTTTTTTTTTTTTGAAGAAAGCAACAATTCACAGATAAAAGAGATATAATCAGTAATGGAAAACATGAAGATAAAATAAAACCATCTAGGGATCAATTAGAGGAGGCCAAATCCTGGGCTCACATAGTGAAAGGTCCATCAAACACGCAAAGAGACATAGAAAAACAAGTTAGGAAGTGGATAAAAGAAGAAAAGGATAGAAATGACAATGTTGTGAATGTCATTTTTAAAGGACTAAAAGACTACAGTAACAAAGAAACCACAAAAGAGTTAACAAAATATTTTTTTAAGGACAAACTACAATGGTCAGGAGTCATTCAACAAACAAATGGGATTGGAAAATGGATGAGATGGCAAGAGTAGACATGTAAGAGTTACTTTGGGGAACATTGAAGACAAGAACATGCTACTAAGGAACAAGAAGTTCCTTAGAGGTACACAAATTTACCTTGACGAGGACCTAACCATAATACAAGATGAAAGACGAAAAGAGTGGGAAAAAGTAAAGACAACAAGAAATGAAGGAAAATGGATTTGGTTACAAAACTGAAAGGCTTAAGTTAGTGACATAATTGTACACCAGAAATAGTAACTTGGGTCACCTTAGGAATATTTATCAACGGTAAGCTAGAATTGTAGAGGTTGTCCTTGGAGAAGAGAACCTAGTTTGGGGCCCATAGCAAAAGGAAGAGACATTATCATCCTTATGGAGACCCATGATCATGAAGGATGTAAAATCCCATAATTTGAAGGATATAAAAAGCTTCAATTTGGAATGAGAGAACAAACAATGGGAAAGGACATAGTGGAGTTGAATTTCTTGTCTTGAAGAAACATGGTGCAAAAATATTAAAGTGGAGAAAGAAGACCCAAAAAAATAGTACATATGGTTGAAAATAACAAAAACTCAGACTACAATAAGAGTGGCAGCTTACTACTTCACTCCAAAATTCTTCAAATCATATAAGAAAAGGAGTCTAGATCGTGAAAAACCCTTTTTCTTCGCTAAAAAAAGACATTTCAGTTTTTAAGCAATAGGGGAAGTTATAATAATAGATGATTTTAATGTCAACACAACATTTGAAAGATCTTAACTTGAAAAGAAAAGACAAAGAGAAAGATGATTCACTATGTCTAGAAGAAGAGACCATCAACTTTGGGAAATGACCTCTCAAGATAGTAAACATAATGTCATGCACTACGGGGTAGAATTGTTGGGGCTATACAATTTATTCAACTTGGTCATATGCAATAGTATAAGAACATGGCCGAATTCAGGCATGTTCATCACCTACAAAACCTACAATGGGAAAAGTGTGGTGGATTATATCATTTTCTCGCATAATTATACCTCAAAGCTAATGGAGCTAGTGGTTGGAAAGTGTTCAATAGAGTTGAAATCAATCATAATCCAATATTTGTAAAACTTGACATTCACATAGAAAGGAAAAAAGAGGAACAAATCCATCTTAGCAAAAATAAAGTACCTCCACAAAGTAGAATCCTCATGACTCAAGAAAATAAAAAAATCTTCAAGGTTGCCCTCAATTTTTTTTTAGGAAATATGAAAGAAATTCAACTTACATAGAGAATCACCTTATTAATAAGAACATGTTGATGCCCCTATTGCACAAAGCTTTGGGGACTGTAAGAGGGCTAGACCCAAGAGAGGAAATAAAAATACTTTTCCAACGAATCCTTGGTTCGATGACAAGTGCAAGATAACAAAAAGAAAGCCTCGTGAGGATGGAATGACCGTAGAAAATAAGAAAGAATATGAAAAGATGATATGGTGTAAAAAATGAAAATATGTGAATACAAGAATGGAGTTGATTACCCTTGGAAAACATAACCCCAAAATATTTTGGAAGGAGCTACAACAAAAAAAGAAACAAATGGAAAACAATATTACAAGCTTACAATGGCTAGACTACGCAAAGCTACTATATGCATGTGAATAGGGTAAAAATAGACCTCCAGTAATCAACACAACCATTAAGCTTTTCACCTTTGAAGATATCAATCAGGGCATAAAAAGGTTGGCAGGAGGGAAAGTGTAGGATATTGATGGGTTGCAATCAGAACAATTAAAGTGGGGTATTAAGGTCCTTGCACCTTGTATCAGGTGCATTTTCAATAGGGTTATCCAAGAAGGCTTCCTAGAAGGCTAGACAACTAGTGTTGTTTTCCCCTTATACAAAAGTGGTGACACTAATAACCCATCAAACTACTGCACTATTATGATTAATCCTCTTATTGAAAAACTTTTTGGAAGCATGATTGGATGCAAAAAAATTAGTAGTTGGGCTAAAAAAGAGGGAAAAAGAGCTGAGGGACAAGTTGACTTTAGACCAAAGCATTTTGTTATTGACCATGGTGTTATCCTTAGATTCTTGATTGAAAAAATATGGAACATTCAAGGTGATGAGGCTTTTAGTTGCTTTGTAGACTCTAAAAAGATCTTTGACATGGTACCACGGGACAAGTTGTGGAATAGAATGGAGGAAATGGGAGTTCCAAATGTGCTTAGAGTGGTTATTTATAGGCTCTACAGATTAGGTCATAGCTAAAATCAAAAGCAACAAAGGTATGCCAGAGTGCTCAGGCAATGACATTGGTGTGAAGCAAGCTTGCCCACTTTCCCCAACATTATTTGGGCTTTGCATTGATAAGTTGGAAGAGTGGATACAAAAGGTTGGTGGGAAGGGCATTCAATTGGCCAAGTTCATAATAAAATTACTCTTATATGCAAATGATCTCATATTAATTGCTAAAACAACACATAATCTAAGAAAACATTTGAAGTTTCTTGAAATGTTTTCTCAAGAAGTCAGGATGCAAGTGAACACTAGCAAAACCAAAATAATGATCTTCTCACTATGAAGGAAAAAACAACAAATTAACTTTTTCTTTGAAGACAAATCACTAGAAATAGTGGATGAATACGAGTATCTTGGGCTTGATTTCCACAACAAACTTAGTTGGGAAACATGTAGAGCAAAAAGAATTCAAGGAGGTTGGAAAGTGTTATACTCTCTACAAAATAGATGTAGAAATGTAGAATTATGGAATTGGAAAACCAAGAGAACGCTTTTTTGCTTACTTGTTACTCCAGTGATTCTTTATGGGTGTGAAATTTGGGGCAGCAACATGTCAGATCAAAACTAGAGACAAGTGGAAAGAATACAAAAACATCTAATTATAAGTAGCCTTAAACTCAAGAATGCAATGCCTTATGAGATTTTATTAGCTGAGACAAGTACCTTCCCCTTGGAAGCTTTGACAATGGTTTGGTTATTAAGCTACCTATAAAAGGTCCAAAATATGGAGAACCATTGTCGGTCTAAGCTAATTATGGAGGAAGATTTAACTAGAAGAAATAACAGATGGATAAAACAAAATAACAAATGGATGAAAAAGTGGGATGTGGATATGCATGAATGTCCAAACACAAATGAAGAAATAAAAAAATATGTAAGAGAAAATTTTAAAAATGCTATATGGACAAAACAAACAGAGCAAAAAAAACTTACTCTATCAAAGAATTTAACCCCAATAGAGACCATGAAGGAAAAGCCTATAGAGGTGCAAGTATTAAATGGAAATAAAAAATATTGATAGCTCAATATGAACTAGTTTGCATCATCTTAGATGTGAAACAGATAGATGGATAGTATCTAAAAAGGAGTGGGAAAAGAAATACTTATTTTTTAACAAGGGAATGGTGGAGACTGAATGACACTTGGTCATGGAGTGCTCATGTATAAATACATCCCAGGATCAGCTATGAAGACAGTGTACAAGTTGGTAATGTAAGTACCTTATTTGAAGAGACAAGGTTGTTCAAAACTGCAAACTTCATCATCAAAATCCACTGTAAAAGAATTGATCTCGAACAAAGTTTACAAACTGTTTAAGGCTTTTCTGTTGGTGGTCCATATACTGACCTTAATTCCATAAACATGTTTGACCTCGTGAACTATTTCATTCCATTTCTTAAACTGTTCAATCCTCGACTATTCTGCACAGCCCATTGAGCGATTTGCCACGCAGGCCTCTTGGGTGAATTCTGACGTAGGCTTTGGGTATTATTTATGGAGGTCTTCCATATTTCTTGCATGTGGGGGAATAACCCCTGTCCTCTCCTTTACCATGCAGTTTTTTGCTTTTGTTCTCTGCTGCGTAGCTTCCACTTTTCTGATCCACATGTTCACACACACCACTCCCTAATTCCAAAAATCCTGCCTAAATCTCTTCTTAATACATTTATTATTTCCAACGGTCAGCACAACGTATTCAACTTTAAAATTAAAATACATTAAATATGTCAAAAATTTGTTGGTGGGATCTTGAAAAGCCTTTTCTTCCTACTACTTTATGTTTCTAATTATTGAGAGAGGTGGAATTCCAAGAGGGAAAAGTTATGTAATAATTGGTAGAACAGATCTCATACACTTCCAATTGATGTCTTCCATTGTGATAAACTTCTGAAAATTCTTGTTCAGCAGTTCGAAAGGCCCCACCTTATCACTGCAACTACTTATTACAACACACAACAAGTATTGCCTGAAATTGCGGTTTTGTAGAATTGTGCTTCTCCCTCCCTTTATGGGGTCCTGTAGAATGACGCGCCATATTCTTTACTCTGCATAAACCCACCGCCTTATAACTAGCACTTGCACCAAAGGGGTGCAAGGGTTACGTTGATAGAATACTATATAAAAGTAAGCATGGTAAGGAAATGTAGTTTTTCATATACAAAATTCTTTGCAAAATTTACAAAATATTTGTAATACATATTTGGTGCAAGAAAAATGGTACTTTAATACTTTATAATAAGATAATTTAACAAACAATTTATTTGTTGTCCAATGTAAATTTCTAGATTTTTAATTTTATTGATCAAGGCACTTTTATTAACCAGGTGTGAGGCTGAATAAAATTAGTAACCCGACACTGAATAACTTAGAATCAAATTGCAAGTTAGAATTCCTACAACCACCACGACTTTGTTGAGAAGATAAGTGTGCACAAACCAACCCCTTATCAAAAGCTCAAATAGGGGAAACATAATATTATTGAAGAAATGAATTTTATTATTTAAGAATTTCATATATTCAAAGAAAATGAGGATTGCATAAGCATAACAAGATGGTTATGAGGAAAATCTTCCCTATAAGGCCATGAAAGATAATGTATGGATTATACCTCAAGCTTGGCAATGACTCAACATTATTGACAAACTAGGAAGCTTGGCTTAGATGAAGAGAGCTACTTCTTGTCTTTTGCAGTTTTATTAGATGAGTACAACAGTATACTTACATGTTCCACATCAAAGAAAGGATTTATTAGATGCTACGTGTGGCTAATCTTAATTCCTTCTAAGGATAGTTTCCTTGTTTAGTTAAATCTAGCCACTGCCCTTTTCAATCATCTTCCTCTCTTTACCACTTGTATCCTTTCTTTTCGACAACCCAATCCAAGTTCCCTTCCTTTCAATCTTAGCATCTTTCTTCTTCTTAATCAAAACCATGTTGAAACCCTCATCACTATCTATAATGAATATCCCTATCCATGCACTAATGGGAGTTGGATCCTTTGTGGACAATATTCCCTTACATGTACTATTTTTCTTTATTCTTATGGTCATAATCTTGTATGAAAAAGGAATAGGCCTAAATACACTCTTCAAGTTCAGCTTGAAAAATGTATAGCAAGGAATGTGCAACTTTATTCACTCTAATGAAAGCTTTGCTTTTCCTAATACTTCAAGAGGCAGCCTGCCCTCCAGTCTATCAAGCACAATGTCCCAAATGTTTGTCTAGCACCAATCTTAGTACGCCAATTTTGGTCATGGCCTCCTCCCCAACTTCAATTACATTATTATTTCTTTGATATCAAAGGGCAAGTGCACCATAGAAGTTGAAAATATGGTAATATAATTGTTTTGTAAAAGGACAATTGAAAATGTATAGTAGACTACGCCATCACCAACCAAGATGCTTAAGATACATAAAACAGGATATTATGAGTTATGCCCTACTTTATTTCAACACACATCACAACAACAGATGCAATATGTTTCAGTTTATCTTTAATATGATTTTTTGCTGAATCTATTCAGTGCTTTGTTTTGCAATACATAATGAATCAAAATCCACAATTTCAGGAATGTGTAAATGGTTCCATGATTATTGGATCAGATCAAGCAATGTGTAAACGGTTCCATGATTAAATCGTTCCATAGAAAGTGTAACTTCCTTTCCACCATCAAAGTACTCTATATGATCAGTAGCCCAAGTAGGGACATAGTTATTTTGAAATGGCACATCTATGGGTCTATGTGGTGAGGAAGCCATGGTAGCAAGCACCACCACTGCTAAGAGGAGTAGCCACATTTTGAACAGCATCTTCACTAGAGCCCCCTCACTCTATCTAACGAACCTATAAAACAAAAATCACAATGCTATAGTGAATGTAAAACCAACAACAGAATAATTGATTTAATTTCTTTCTCTTATTTTTCTAAAGCTCCTATATAAAATGATATTCTTCTATAGTGCATACCACACAGCAGCAATGTAAGAGAAATAAAAAGGTATACATTGCTCTTAACTTCTAGAATCATTGATGGATTTAATAGGTGCTCTAACAATGTTAATGAAACAAAAAATTGAATGCATAAATACAATTTAGCTCCCTTTGCTGGATTTTTCAATAGCCTGATATGATAAACTTCTTGTCCCTACCATCTATAATCATTTCTGATATTAAAACAGAGATTGAATATAACATCCTACTTGCTCAACAATTATTTTTGATAATCTACAGCGGCTTTAGAATAGTTTCCTATTTGTTTAGAGTCATTAAAGCTCAGAGGGCTATATATAAGATCCCTAATCTTTCAAACATTTCTGCCTTTTTTGCTCCAAGCATCATATAATTTATCATCAACCTCTCCAAAGCACATTAAAACTTCAACATCAACACATTCTTTCTCCCAAGCCCATCAAGCTATCAGCCCTTGCACATTAAGAAAATATTGAATAAGTAGACAAGAATGATCAACTTAGTATTTCATTCATAACTATTAATTCATAGCCATCAGTGCTACCTGCACTAGTTTTCCCCCCTCCTCCAAAACCTTCATGCTCCTAAAAATTAAAAAAAAAATATTGCAATGATAATATCGCCAAATTTTAAGAATCCCATTCATTAATTCCAATATGCCATCACAACATACCCTAACATGAAAGCAAGTCCTATCCACTAAGGAAGGCCAGCTGCACTCTAGTGACAACAACTGATGACAATCATAGAAGAAAAAGGGGCAAAGCAATGAAGATTAAGACTAAGTAGGTACTCAGGAAGCTCATATACCGTTGAGAAAGTAAAAAAATAGACCTTCAGATGGAAATAGTGAAGCAGGTCACAAGAACTGTTGGAGAGCAATTAAAAGAATGAAAGACTTAGGAATCCACAAGGAGTGAAAGGCCCCTTTGTAATAGGTGATGAGGAATAAAATATTAAAAAGAAAGGTTGGTGCCATGGGCAAATCAACACCAGCACATGCATTCTTGGAATGGTCTTTTCAGTCCTGCAAACATACAGCTAAAATCTTAAAGACTATCTTTCTCAATGTTGGACTTGCTGGCCTTCTGATGCTGACCTTCCCCTGACCTTTTGTGATGTGTGCCCAAGTATCAAACCTTCCAGTGTGCTCCTGAAATGTTCGAGCATACACACCCTCTTCGTTCTTCATTCGAAGCTCGTAAGGCTGAATTCCACAAAACACAGGAATGATGGGAGCCCCTGTTTTGAGGATGAGGTGGAGCTCCTTCAAGCACCAAACCGACTGTACATAATTGGGCGAAAATATGACAGTATGAACAGAGGCTGAGTGAATGGCTTCTTCTATTGCTTGAGGCACGTTTTACCCAGCTTGGATTGAGTTCTTGTCGAAAAACACCTTGAATCTTTTATTTTCGAGAGATTATGAAAGATGAGGCTGGCTATACTTTCCTTCACATCTGGTCCTCTATGGTTAAGAAATACATCATATCCCATCTTGGTGGGAAGTAGTGAATAATGCACAGATGATTGATTGACTCTAATGCAGACCCAGGGGTGGAGAGGCTCAATCTACCATTCAAAATGAACAAACACAAATAATAGGACTTGCTTCAATTCAGTCCCTTCAAGCCGTTTCCAACACCCACACTAGGCTTCTAGCCTTCACAACACCACCTATGAATGGAATCCTTTGAAGAAGGCCATACCAAGGCCTGATGGCAATTGAAATAGAGTTCTTAGAGGACCTACACAACTGTCCCCAAAGATCACCAGTGATTCCTTTGCAAATTTGTGGACTTTCAGCATAACACCCCTATCCTAGGGCTAGTAGATTAGTCCTATTTTACAAAGAAAGTACTTATCAAACACTTGGCTTCAACATAAACTCTTTTGACAGAGTTTGGATACCTCTCAAAACCTCAGATTCTTTGACTTGTTCTCAGATTTAAAGTCTCTAACCGGGTGAACCATGAAACCCTCTATTTGTATACAACCAACCTAGGGTTTACTGAAACTCGCCTTTCCAAGACTTCCCAAACTCAGCCACTGTCCAAAACACATTCCTACAGGTCTGCATAGACTCTTTGCACCCTCACAAATTCAGTCCCATTAGCATTTCTTTGAAAACTATCTTAGAACCATCATTTCTTCAAGGAAAATAGCCCTGTCAGCCCTAGGGCATCACTTTAGTACCACATTCCTTCATCCTTTTACTCACTAAAGCATTAAATCACCTAATTTAACATTCCAAAGGCCAATCCACCGAGCAACAGGACCAATACAGTAAGTGGATTGGCTAATTTTTCATATTCTTACCCTCAAAACACTTGACACAGGAAAACGGGGCTGTCATTGTGTTTTATTAATTTCTCACTCAAATCAATGAATTCAAACTTGAATTCAAATGGAAATGCAAGTAAACAAGTGTAACTTCAAGCATTGATGGTTTCAGACCATAAAAATCCTGTACGGGTCCGTACAACACCAAGATTCTAAAAAAAAATAGTGAAATAACAGAAAAATGGTATAGTGAACGTGGTATTTGTATTTTTCAATGTATTACAACCTTCTCCAACCCTTGATTCGGGCCTTGTAAGGATTTTTAAAGCATTTCATCCTAAAACTACCTTCAACCACTGAGCACAACTAATCCTTTCAACTAATTAACACTTAAATTGCAAGTTTTGCCAAGGTTACACTTAACAACATTTTGTAACTCTTGCATTATTCCACCTAATTGACCTTTAAGACCTAGAACACCCTTAAACATCTATTATGTGGCCTATTAGACCTTATTCATGACCTTATACAAGAAAACATGAATAAATTTCACTTTTACCCATCTTGACATGGGTTGACAACCTCTACATCTTTTCAAGATTTGTCATATTTTGCAACTTCCTCATTGCATAATGATTAAAAGACCTTCAAATCACTTGTTGAACCTTCAAGGACTCTTTTCCTTTTCATTCCAAGGTGTAGATGCCCCCGCACCATTCCCGTCACATCTGCTCCTCCATGTTTAAGAAACACGCCAGTCTTGGTGAGAATCCTTGAAGAATGAACAAAAGATTGATTGATTCCCATCGCATCTGCTCCTCGATGGTGAAGCAATGCATCATATACAGTCTTGGAGTGAAGCCATGAGTGATGCACAAAGAATCGATTGTTTCTCATAACATCTGCTCTTCGGTGGCTAAGATATCCAGTGTTAGTGCATAGAGGAGATAGTGGGCGATGAAGGGTGGAGATAAGTTCAAATCAGATCGCAGGCGGTGGAGAAATCTGATTGCAGGCAGTGGAGTAAATGCAGATTTGATGGAGATTGTAAGTCACGTACAAAATTTAAAGCTCACCTCGCCGGACAGATTCAACTTCTCATTTCACTGAAACCATTACCGATTTTCTGGGAAATTATTGTAGTTTGCCCCGATGAGACAGGTTTCTAACACAAAGCTCCTACAATATATAGCCTATCGGCTAAAAATGCAAACTTTGTTTATTCATTCACTTTTATTTCCTTTCATTTTTTATAAAGGGGTCTAGAGGAAAATAAGCCTTTCTCAACTTTAATTTGTGCTAATCTAATAATCCAATAAGACGCATGTTAAGTTAATAAAGAGGAATATTAAATATATTATGTTAATGTAATTCAAATTAGATGTTAAAGTATAGAAATTAAATTCAGAGAAGAGGTATTTAGTTATCTCATTGAAAAATGAATGTTTTTGGTGAAGATTGTGAAATCTTATTTATTATAGTCTTGCAAATATGTGCTCTCATTTGAATCTTGTCACGAGAGATTTAGTAAATAGACTAGGGTCAAATTTATGTCTATGAACATGTCTTGCACTTGTAAAAATGATCTAACAATATGTGTATTTTTGTCGTGGTATTCACTTGATTGATCTTTATTTGCTCGACCTTTTATGTTGATCTAATAATTGATGGTATTTAAAGGTACCTTTTAAAGGGCTACTATTATGTTTTAAGGGGACATGTTCACCTAGGTTTTGACCCTTTGAAACGTGTCTAAAAAATTGAAGATAATAAATCTCAACCATGCAAATGTTCCTATAATGAATTTGTAGATCAATATTTGTTATAATAGAGCACCCGATTGAAACATTTCCTTCCTTAAAAGGAAATGATATTACTTAGAATTATTAGAGAGCAAATGATGTTTCGAAATGAGATGTGAAGGGAATGCAATCAAATGTCCTTACATACAAGAACATAGCAATAAATCATGCAAATGTCTTTCAAGCATGCAATTTGTGGGAAAGAATTGGGTGGTAGTTGATGAAAATTTAAATTTAAAATTTTAAAAACTTTAAGAATCAATGTGATTGTAGGGTTGAACCTTTGACAATAGAAATGACCTACGACATAAAAAGGTTCAAATTAATATATACAACAAATATATACCCTATATGCATACACAAATTTGTGTAATTACTATGTGAATTGAGGGAATATATAGAAGTTTGTGCATATGTAGAGAGATTAAGGGATAAATGTACATAGAGATGTGTATGAGGGATGAGTAAAAGCATAGGGGAAGAATCCGATTTTTCACAAAATTATGCCATTTGATATGTAAATATATTAAACAACTCTCTCAAAGTTGGAACACATTAAATGGGATATGACATGGGTACATGTGGATATGACTATTACATTTTGCCCCCACTTTAGATGCATGTGAATCCTAAAATGATTATGTACCTCAAAGTATATAGCATTCACAAACATGCATGTAAAGTAAATATTTAGACATTGAAGAATATAATGAGGGTCCATATAAAATAATATACCCTATTGAATGTGATCATGTAGGTTTATCCTTCGGGATGTGCTCTCCATGAGAAGATGAAAATAGAGGAAATATATGTTATGTGTAGCTTTTGTGATGCAAGTAAGAACAATTGCAATTTGAATCTCATAGTCAACAATCATAAGAGAGAGAATCGTGGATTAGGGTTAGAGATATTTTTCATTTATGGAAAGAGGTAATTCTCTACCTCACTTGGTAGTCATTGGGTGATAGGGCGAATGGGGTGTTGGCATGTCATATGCTAGTGATGAGTTTATAGGTGCCTATAACTATTTGCAAAACATAACATGTGATTGTTAGTGATACAATATCCCCTACATTTGGTTGCATTTGTAGGATACAAGGAATTGAAGGAGAATGAAAAATAATACATGAAAGTAAGTGTAAGCTGAAAATTTAAGCATGCAAATCATATAAAGTAATAGTTGTAAATGAATGAGTTATATATCGATCAAATAAAGTATGTTGAATGATAGTTGTGGGAAGCACATGGGTTGGAGATGTCATCAAGGAATAATGTGTACCCCAACATGCATAAATACAATTGTTGATGTGACCTTTAGTAGTTACAAAGACTTGTGTTAGCATATAGGACACTACAAAAGGCATGTGCCCCCAACATAGTAGCACAAACAAGAAAAGGAAGCTGATAGGCCCCTAATGGGAATGAAAATATTGATACATGGCATAACATGTAGTTGGTAATACAAGGAAGGTTCATAGGTAGTACCTATAATATATTAAGGATCTCAATACATGGTATAAAATATAATTAATATGGTAGGGAAGGCTTGTAATTTCCCTAGTGTAACTCTTAGAACATGATTAGTCATGCAAATACATGTGTAAAGTGTAAGAATGAGAAGGCAATGTTAAGATAATTGATGCCACATGGGAAAGATAATGCTACGAGGTGCAAAGAGATGTGGAATGGGGGAATGCATGATTCCCCTAAAGTAAGATATTACAATAAATGACATAATGTATAAGGTAGAAAGCATGATGCCCCTAAATGTAAAGATCTATCAATGAAAGCATAGTGTGTAAAGGGAAAAAATAATACCCCTCCAAATGTAAATATATGGCAATGAAGGCATATGATCTAAAAGAGGAAGGCACAATGCACCTAAGTTTTGTTAGTTAGAAAGGGTAGGTGTATATGTGGAAGAAGTAATTATATTTTCAAATTTTTAGTTTTCTTGGTAAATTTTGAATTTTGGGTAATTTAGGTTTGGGGGCATAGCCTTTGTCATCCCTTTTACCATAAGGGGTTGCCTTTTTCAGTACAGCAAGTCATCTAAGTGAGGATGATTCAAGGATCACTTATGTGACTTGTCATCTCTTTGATAAGAGGTGATTTTGTAATGTGTGTTTTTTAATTCTTTTTCATCATTTAGAGTTTTCTTTATTTTTTTGATATTTTCGATTTTTAAAAAAATTGTAGTTACAATAGCAATAAATAAAATAAATATAATTTAAAAAATAAATTCTAAATTAAAATAAAATAAAATATTGGAAAATAATTTAGAATTAAAATAAAATAATGTATTGGGAAAAACAAAAAGATCAGGCTCAGATCCACAGCATCAGCCTACGTAAAGTCTGATTCTTGGAGTGAACTAAAAAGGACGCTCGAAACGCCCTCTCTTATCATTTCCTCGTAGAATTCTGTATATTGTTTGCTTTTATCTCAGAGAGAACGAATAATGTGGAACTAAAAAGGTACAATCTCTTCTTGTATTTGGCAAACCTTCAGTTCATACTCCTTAAGTTATGAACCTTAGGGAGTTTTTTCTTTAGAAAGCATCTAATATCTACCAGGTCTTGAATTAAAGCCTATTGCTGCCGTGGAATTTAACTGATGGTAATGCTAAATAGTAGTTTTCACCTGTTCCGAACTCAGCAAATGTTCCCACAGAGTAAAATTTCTCATCTACCAGCATTTCTGAATTTTGTTTTACTTCATAAGAAACAAAAACAGTGGCGGAATGGGGTTATTGAAAATGCCTTGAAAAGTGTTGGAATAGATTTCAGGTTATTCTGTTCACAAGCTCTGAGATTTGAATGAATTTATGTTTGGTCCAGGGTGGAATCCATCATCAAAGAAATGGGATTGAAACAATTGCAAGGTAAATTCACCATCAGCAATTTTCCATTGCAGTGAATTGCTGGTGGTGAATTTTACTCGTGGTGAATTTTTTCATGGTGAATTGTTGACAGTGAATTTTCCGTGGCGGTGAATTGCTGGTGGTGAATTTTACTTGTGATGAATTTGTCATGACAGTGAATTTCCCAAATCAGTAAACTTTTACTGGATGAACCCCAATGTGCAGAATGGGAACTTTGTAACAGTCCTCCAAAATCAAACTTTTGTTAAATGGAGTTGTGAATATCCTGAACTAGAACTGCATTTAGATAAATATGTAGAACTAAAATAAATCAGAACTGTGTTTCTCTTTTATTCATCTCACTTTCTGAAATAAGTTTTTTTTTTTTCAAATCAAGTAACCAAACTGCTTTAAATTCATTTATTAACCTCCAATTAATCTATTCCTAACAACACTTACATAAGTGTTCTGTTCTGATGTGCTGTCTTTTATTACAATAGAAATCTTAAATGCAAATACTAAATCACTAAATATATGACTAGCATTTCTGTATATCTGACACTCTCTCCTAATTAAATATTTCTCAATCTGGCTCTAGTATATTGAATCGTTCTACTCAACCTTGTTTCTTGGTAGTGTCTTTGTCAATACACTTGCCATCATCATTTTAGTTGCACAGTACTGCATCTGTATTATGTGCTTGACTTTCCCATGACACTTTGAATGCTTTGTCATGACAATACAACTTTGGCTGTCACCCTTCAACACTGTTGGTTGGATTTGTCCAATCCCATCATCTTGGGGTAATCTTGTCAACCACATTGATTCCTTTATTGCTTGCTTGTATGCTTGAAAAAGAAACTATCAGTTGTTGCTTACTTCCCCATGGAACTGCAGCTCCACTAATAATAAAGTAGCATTATGAAGTTGATCTATTGCTATCAATATATCCCCTGCTCAATCTGCATCACAATAACTTGTAAGCTTCAAAGATTCTTCTTTTAACTCTTGCTGAAGGTAATTCTGTGCTCAGTTGTTGATTGAAGATATCTCAAAGTTCTTTTGACTGCTGTCTATTGCTTATAACAAGTGTAATATTAGGTCTACTAAACCCTTGCATACGTTAAATTTCCAACAATGTTCCAATATGAGGCTATAGTGATATACTCATAAAATCTGCCTCTTAATTGTGGCATTGTTTCATTTTTTTTAACTATAGGTTGTGAATACCAACCTACCATTGTTGTTGTAAACTTCTTATTCTTTTAACATATTCTTTTGAATGTGAATTTATTCAGATCATATATAAGATCTTCTTATTGATTAAGGAGAGGGTCAAAATCTTAATAGAAAAACAAAAATTATTAGAAACTTTGTGCATGAAGCTAGTTTAGTTCTTAAATTTTTGGTGTATGAGTGTCATGCATGAGTAAAAAATAGCATTAACCTTACTACCAATTTATAACTTCTCTTTTTCTATATTAAAATGAGGCAAAACTGGTCAGTTTTAAAGAATTTGTTTAGGGATTTTAAAGATGAAAACTTAGCATGCATGGAGCGGTGGCAATAAACTATTGCATAAAACAAATATGTGAAAAAACTTTAAAAATGCTATATGCATAAAACAAATAGGGTGAAAAAAAACTTCCTATATCAAGAAATTTAACCCTAGGGGGACTATGAAGAAAAAGCCTATATAAGAGTGAATATTAAATGGAAAGCAAAAAAATGTTGATAGCTCAATTATGAACTAGTTCACATCATCTTAGATGTGAAATGGACAAATAAATGGTACCTAAAGAGGAGTGGGAAAAAAATATGTCAATTTTGTAACAAGGGAATGATGGAGACAAAATGACACTTCCTCATGGAATGCTTAGTGTATAAAGACATCTGGGCCAACTATGGAGACACCTTACAAGTTGATAATTCAAGTACCTTGTTTGAGGAGGTAAGGTTGAACAAAACTGCAAACTTCATCATCAAAATCCATCATTATAAAGGTTGATCTCGAACAAAGTTTACTAGCTGTTTAGAACTTTTCTATTGGTAGTCCCTCTACTGACCTTGAAACCCATAAACTTCTTTGCCCTTGTAAACTTATTAAAATATTTGATTTGATTTCATAAACTGTTCACAGCCCACTCAGCGATTTGCCACCCAGGCCTCTTGGGTGAATTCTGACGTAGGCTTAGGGTATTGTTATGGAGGCTTCTATACATCTTCTTTATTTATTGCACGTGGGGGTCTTCCACCTCTGGGAATAACCCCTGTCCTCTCATCAATTCGAAGTCACAAAGAATTTTTCTCGATCATGGCCTTATACAGGATTTTGCATGAATATGCCGAGCAACAAATTTAGGCGAAAACTTTGTAAGACATCTTAATCTTGGTGCTTTTAATCGTTGCATCGGATGAATGACATAGTATGAACAGGGATCCTAGCCCAAGCGTGGAAACCAGGCGTGGGCAGTGGGCATCGAAACCAAGCGTGGAAACCAGACGTAGATCGCAAACCAGGTGTGGATTGATTCAGACAGTGGGCATCGAGGCACCTTTCCTTTTGGCGTCTTCTGCTTCTGGCATTTAGGGATCTCTGCGTACAGTGGGCTTCAGATCTGTGGTGGGCCCTGGGTTTTTGCCTTTTCAGCAGCAGGCTTCTCGATAGTGGGAACAGGTGTGCCCCACCTCCTCCAATATCTTTTCACTGGTGGTTCTGTTTACCAGATAGGCTTTTTATCTTAATATCTTTCTTTATAATATTTCCAAACTCTGCATCTTCAACGCAAAACATCTACCTGAAATCTGGGGAGTGTGGGTCCAATTTTAAACTTAAATACTCAAACCATGGCAGAAACATCAATATCAGTGGTGGGTCTATCAATGGAGATCTCAAAATGCAAAGATGGCACACAGAATGTTTTGTTGAAAGAACTTAGGGAAAACATTGAGAGAGGGAACAAAATGAAACAGACCAAAATGCTAGCACCACACTTTCTCAGTGATTCCTCTTGGAATATGGAGCATCAGGCCTGCACACAAGTCAGAGAGGGATTGACATTTGTAAATGCCAAGCAATACAAGAGGATCTTGCAACGTAGGCAGGCCAAAATAGCTAGAAAACTAAGATGGCTAGGGCACAATAAATTTATTGCTATCCTTCCAAAAGTTATAAGTTTCAATCTGACAACCGTCACATCTGAAACTAAGCAAGAGCAAGTAAAACCAGTGATAGAACTTCTGGAAAATCATGAAAATCTGGAAACTCAAGCTGAAAATCTGGAAAGTCAAGTGGAAAACTTGGAAAATGAAGCTGAAAGGATATATTTGCAGAATCAACAGTTTAACGATGCTGAGAGAGGGAAGCAGGAAGAAGCAGCAACAGAGGGGGATGTGGAAGATGAAGGTCAGGAGAACCAATATAGTCCTAACTCAACCCCTTTAACCTGGTCTTCAGACTTGTATGTTAATGAATTAATGGAGCTAAAGAAGAGACTCGAAGGTTTAGAAGTCGTAGAACAGAGGAAGTACAACAAATGGCAAGAGATCATGGACACCAATCACAAACTCTCTCAAGAAAACAAGTTTTTTAGAGAGGAGATAGTCAAACTTCAGGCCAATCTGAAAATGGGTCAGCAAGAAATATCAAACATGAAGCAGGAGATAAAGCAGATCAAAGAGGGAAATTCCACAACAGAAGTGGAGGAAAGGAGCAACCCACTACTAGCGGAGTTCCAATCAGCAATAGCAAGCATAGAAATTAGAGAAGCTAAGCTGAAGGAACAACTGGAAGAGACAAAATCATGGGCACAAGTAACGAAAGGGACAGCAGAAAGCCAAAGAGAACTCATAGAGAAGCAGATTAAGGTACATCTAGGGGAAGAAAAACATAGGAATGATAGAGCAGCAAATGTAATAATAAAAGGACTGAAGGACTATGGAGAAGGGGAGCACACAGATAAGCTAATTAAAGACTTTTTAGCGGAGAAGGTGAAGTGGGTGGGGCATATTGAACAAGCGAGCAGAATTGGTAAAGTGGCACAAGATGGCAGGAATAGAAATGTAAGGGTAACACTAAAAAATGCAGAGGACAAGAACAGAATTATGAAGAACAAAAGGCTTCTCAAGGGAACACAATTCTACATAGATGAAGATCTAACCCCACTACAATTAGAAGAGAGAAGAAGAGAATGGGCAAAAGTGGTAGCAGCAAGAAATGCAGGTAATGAATCTTGGATGTATAGAGGGAAAGCTCAATTCAGCAACAGAAATACACATGATAAATAGGAAGGCGGGGCCCCCCAGGCACACCTCTCACTGGTAAGCTGGAACTGTAGGGGCTATCCTTGGAGGAGGGGGCCTGGTTTAGGGCCCATAGCTGAGGGGATGGACATAATTGCCCTCCTTGAAACACATGAACATGAGAGCTGCAAGGTTCCGAACTTTGAAGGTTACACAAAGATGTCAGTTTGGAATGAGCTAACCGAAAGCGGCAAGGGATATGGAGGGGTAACAATTTTAGTAAGAGATTCTTGGGGAAAAATCATACAAGTTGAAAAGGAAGATACAAATAAGCAGTACATATGGATAAAAATAAAGTTAAAGGAGAACATAATTTATCTTGCAGCATGTTACTTCGCTCCCCATGGTTCAAAATTCTACAAGAAGAAGAAATTAGACAAAGAAGACCCATATGCAGCCTTGAAAAATGACATAACAGCATATAAACACAAAGGGGAAATCATTCTAATTGGAGATTTTAATGCTAGAACTGCAAATAACCAGTCTCTTTGCCTTGATATTGAGATGGGAAGAGGGGACAACCCTTTATGGCTAGAAGAAGAAGGGAATCAAAAGTGGGAAAGATTATCTCAAGATGGAAAAGGAGATATCACACTGTATGGGGCAGAATTATTAGGCATGTGCAGCTTGTATGATTTAATTATATGCAATGGTTTAAAAATGTGGCCTAGTTCTGGGAACATCACATGTCACACATACAATGGCCAAAGTGTGGTGGACTATGTTATAAGCTCAAAGAAACTCGTGACAAGTCTAATAGGCATAGAGGTAAAGGAGTGTCCCATAGAAATGAATTCAGATCACAATCCAATACAGGTGAAAATCAGCATACAAAATGGTACTCAACGGCAAGAGATGACGCAGTATAATGAAAAGAAAGAAGCTACTCAAGGTTCAATCCTTTTGACGCAGGAAAACCAAGAAACCTTCCGAACAACGCTGGAAAAACAATTGCACGAGGTGGGAACCAATGGGATGTTCAACTCAAATAAAAAAAGTATAGACAACACCATGTTGACCTCTATTATTCTCAAGGCCCTCAATTCTTGCAAAAGGTCTAGGCCTAAAAAAAGTGATAAAAATAGCTTTCCAGCTAACCCATGGTACGATGAGGATTGTAAAGCAGCAAGGAAAAGGGCTAAAAAATGGGGAAATAACAAAGAATATGTAAAGCTGGTC
Source organism: Sequoia sempervirens (assembly GCA_007258455.2). Classification (NCBI taxonomy): domain Eukaryota; kingdom Viridiplantae; phylum Streptophyta; class Pinopsida; order Cupressales; family Cupressaceae; genus Sequoia; species Sequoia sempervirens. The sequence continues at coordinate 49,536 of VDFB02012730.1, forward strand.
AGACTGAAAAAAGATGTGTATATGCAAACTAGAAGGAAGGAGTTAATATTGCTTGGGAGGCACAATCCAAGGGGCTTTTGGAGAGAATTGCAGCAACAAGACACGAATAAAGAGAACAATATTTCAGACCTTGAATGGTTAGAGTATGCAAAGCAACTTTATGAGAGGGGGCAAGATAAAGACAGCCCTCCAATAATTGACTCAAGGGTTAAACTTTTTTCTTCGGAGAACATTAAAGAAGGAATAAAAAGGTTGGCAATGGGTAAAGCTCGTGACATAGATTGTTTACAGGCAGAACACTTAAAATGGGGATTGGAGGCTCTCACGCCTCATATTAAAAAAATATTCAATGAGGTCCTTCAATATGGGTTTCCTGCAAATTGGACGACTAGTGTTGTCATCCCTCTGCTCAAAGGTGGTGACATCAACAACCCTTCAAATTACCGCACTATAATGATCAACCCTCTTTTTGGCAAACTTTTTGGGAGTATGATAGAAAGGCGGATCAGTGTTTGGGCGGAAAAGGAGGGAAAACGCGCAAAAGGGCAAGCGGGCTTCAGGCCAAAACATTCTACTATTGATCATTGCATGACTCTTAGACACTTGATCGAGAAAGTCTAGGATAAACAAGGAGAGGAGGTTTTTTGCTGCTTTGTTGACTTTAGGAAAGCTTTTGATACGGTTCCTAGGAGCAAATTATGGAGTAGGATGGAAGAATTGGAAATTCCAATACACTATAGAGCTGCTGTCCATAGGCTATATGAACAGGTTTGGGCCAAAATTCGAACCAAACAAGGATTTTCAGAACGTTTTGGAAGCGATATCGGGGTCAAGCAGGGATGCCCTTTATCCCCTACATTATTTGGGATATACATTGACAAATTAGAGGAGTGGATCGATAAGTTTGGTGGGGGTGGGGTCTACTTGACCAATTGTGTCATAAAGCTGCTTTTATATGCGGATGATCTGGTCTTAATGGCAAAAACAACACAAGATTTGAAGGAACACTTAAAAGCGCTAGAGCTCTTTTGTCATCAGGTGGGGATGCAAGTGAACACTACCAAAACTAAGGTCATGATCTTTACCTTGAAGAGAAAGAAGGTTCATAGGGAATTTGTTTTTGAAGGCAGCCCCTTGCAGGTGGTCAATGAATATAAGTATCTTGGCCTTGATTTCCACAACAAACTCAGCTGGGAAACGTGTAGAGCAAAGAGGATACAAGGGGGATGGAAAGCTTTACACTCATTGCAAAATAGATGCAGAAGGGCCGAGTTATGGGATTGGAAGACAAAGAAAACTCTTTTTGGGCTTTTAGTTGTTCCAGTGGTACTATATGGTTGTGAAGTTTGGGGTAGCAACACCTCAGCAAAAAAGTGGAGACAGATAGAGAGATTACAAAAACATTTAATCACACAGAGTCTCAGGATTAAATCTACTGTCCCTTACGAGATTGTTCTAGCTGAGGCCGGGGCTTTCCCTGTTGAAGCGTCTGCTATGTCTCGGTTGCTAAGCTATCTAAGAAGACTAGATAACATGGAGACTCATCGCTGGCCAAAAATGGCAGCAAATGAAAAATTAGATAGAAGAAAGAGCACGTGGATGAAACAGAATATCAAATGGATGAGCAAGTGGGGTATTAGCATAAGTGAGTGTCCAAATGCCAATAGGGAAATAAAAAGGTATGTGCAAGGAAAGTTCAAAGAAAGCATGTGGAAAGGGCCACTTGGGAGGAAGAAGGAATACTATGTCAAACATTTTAACCCTACACATGACCACACACAAAAGACCTACATCGGAATGGAAATAAAATGGAAAGCGAAAATGTTGATAGCTCAGATTAGAACAAGTTCGCACCAGCTTAGATGTGAGACCGGAAGGTGGATGATACCTAAAGAGGAGTGGGCAGACAGAAGGTGTAGATATTGCACTCAAGGAGTGGTTGAGACAGAATGGCACTACATCAGGGAATGTTCGGCTTACAAGGACATTCGGATCAATTATACTGAGACATTAAAAGGGAACAATTTGGGTGATCTGTTTGAAGAAGAGAAGATAATAGGGTTTGCAGATTTTCTGATCAAGATACACAGCAGAAGATCCAAGATGCAGAAAGAAAAAGAAACATAGGTTTTTGCATTTTCTGGGGTTCACGTCTCTTCGCTTGCTATCTTTGGGTCCCATAGGCTGCTTGGCCTCGTGGACGTGATTAAAAACATTCATTCATTCATTCATTCTCCTTTCCCATGCGGCTTTTTGTTTTTTTCTCTGCTACGTGGCTTCCACTCTTGTGCTCCATATGTTCACACACACGACTCCCAAATTCCAAAAATCCTGCCTAAATCTCTTCTTAATACATTTATTATTCCCAACTTTCAGCCAATGTATTCAACTTTAAAATTAAAATACATTAAACATGTCAAAAATTTCTTGGTGGGATCTTGAAAAGCCTTTTCTTTCAACTACTTTATGTTTCTCATTATTGAGAGAGTTGGAATTCGAAGAGGAAAAAGTTATGTACAGCCGATGGAATATTATATAATAATTGGTAGAACGGATCTCATACACTTCCAATTGATGTCTCCCATTGTGATAAACTTCTGAAAATTCTTGTTCAGCAGTTCGAAAGACCCCACCTTATCATTGCAACTACTAATTACAACACACCAAGTATTGCCTGAAATTGTGGTTTTGTAGAATGGTGCTTCTCCCTCCCTTTATAGGGCCTTCTAGAATTACGTGCCATATTCTTTACTCTGCATAACCCCACAGGCTCATAAAAATGCGAACTTTGTTTATTTATTCACTCTTATTTCCTTCATCTTTTATAAAAGGGTCTAGAGAAAAGAAGTCTTTCTTAACTTTAATTTGTGCTAATTAATAATCCAATAAGATGCATCTAAAGTTAATAATGAGGAATATTATAAATATATATATATTATGTTATTGTAATTTGAATTAGATGTTAAAGTATAGAAATTAAATTAAGAGAAGAGGTATTTAGTTTTATGATTGAAAAATGAATGTTTTTGCTGAAGATTATGAGATCTATTTATTATAGTCTTACAAACGTGTGCTTTCATTTGGATTTTGTCATGAGAGATTGAGTCTATGGACTAGGGTCAAATTTATGCCTATGAACATGTCTTACATTTGTAAAAATGATCGAAAAATATGTGCATTTTTGTCGTGGTATTCACTTGATTGATCTTTATTTGCTCGACCATTTATGTTGATCTAAAAATTGGTGGTATTTAAATGTACCTTTTAAAAGGCTACAATTATGTTTTAAGGGGACATGTTCACCTAGGTTTTGACCCTTTGAAACATGTCTAAAAAATTGAAGATAATAAATCTCAACCATGCAAATGTTCCTATAAAAATGTGTAGATTTATATTTGTTATAATAGAGCACCCGAGGAAACATTTCCTTAAAAGGAAATGATAATTCTTAGAATGATTAGAAAGGATAGGATGTTTTGAAATGAGATGTGAAGTGAATACAATCAAATATCTTTAAATACAAGAACATAGCAATAATTCATGCAAATGTGTGTCAAGCATGCACTTTGTGGGAAAGAATTGGGTGGTAGTTGATGAAAATTTAAATTTAAATTTTTAAAATTTTAAGGATCAATGTGATTGCAGGGTTGAGCCTTTGCTAATAGAAATGACCTATGACATAAAAAGGTTCAAATTAATATATACAACAAATATATACCTATATGCATACAAAAATTTGTGTAATTAGTGTGTGAATTGAGGGAATATATAGAAGTTTGTGCATATGTAGACAAATTAAGGGATAAATGTATACTTGGATGTGTGTGAAGGATGAGTAAAAGCATAGGGGAAGAATCCAAATTTTCACAAAATTATACCATTTGATATGTAAACATATTAAACAACTCTCTCAAAGTTGAAACACATTAAATGGGATATGACATGGGTACATGTGGATTTGATTATTACATTTTTCCCTCACTTTGAGATGCATGTGAATCCTAAAATGATTATGTACCTCAAAGTATATAGCATTCACAAACATGCATGTAAAGTAAATATTTAGACATTGAAGAATATAATAAGGGTCCATATAAAATAATGGACCCTATTGAATGTGATCATGTAGGTTTATCCTTCGGGATGTGCTCTCTATGAGAATGTGAAAATAGAGGAAATATATGCTATATGTAGCTTTTGTAATGCAAGTAGGAACAATTGTAATATGAATCTCATAGTCAATGATCATAAGAGAGAGAATTAGGGATTACAGATAGAGTTGTTTTTCCTATATGGAAAGAGGTAATTCTCTACCTCACTTGGTAGTCATTGGTGATAGGGTGCATGTGGTGTTGGCATGTCATATGCTAGTGATGAGTTTCTATAGGTTCCTATAACTATTTGCAAAATATAACATGTGATCTTTAGTAATAGAATATCCTCTACATTTGGTTGCATTTGTAGGATACAAGAAATTGAAGGAGAAGGAAAAATAATACATGAATGTAAGTGTAACCTAGAAATTTAAGCATGTAAATCATATAAAGTAATAGTTGTAAATGAATGGGGTATCTATCAATCAAAATAAAGTATGTTGAATGATAGTTTTGGGAAGCACATAGGTTGGATATGTCATCAAGGAATAGTGTGTACCCCAACATGCATAAATATGATTGTTGATGTGATCCTCAATAGTTAGAAATACTTGTGTTAGCATATAGGACACTATAAAAGGCATATGCCCCCAACATAATAGCACACATAAGAAAAGGAAGGTGATATGCTCCTAATGGGAATGAAAATATTGATACATGACATAGCATGCAGTTGATAGTGCAAGGAAGGTTCATATGTAGTGCCTCTAATGTATTAAGGATCTCAATACATGGTATAAAATATAATTAATAAGGTAGGGAAGGCTTGTAATGTCCCTAGTGTAACTCTCAGAACATGATTAATCATGCAAATACATGTTTAAAGTGTAAGCATGAGAAGGCAATGTTAAGGTAATTAATGCCACATGGGAAAGATAATGCTATAAGGTGTAAAGTGATGTGGAAAGGGGTAATGCATGATTCCCCTAAAGTAAGATATTACAATAGATGAAATAATGTATAAGGTAGAAATCATGATGCCCCTAAATGTAAAGATCTATCAATGAAAGCATAGTGTGTAAAGGGAAGAAAGAATGCCCCTCCAAATGTAAAGATATGGCAGTGAAGGCGTATGATGGAAAAGAGGAAGGCACCTAAGTTTTGTTAGTTAGAAAGGGTAGGTGTCTATGTGGGAGATGTAATTATATTTTCAAATTTTTAGTTTTCTTGCTAAATTTTGAATTTTGGGTAATCTAGGTTTGGGGGCATAGCCTTGGTCATCCCTTTTGCCATAAGGGGTTGCCTATTTTGGTACGACAAGCTATCTAAGTGAGGGTGACTCAAGGATCACTTATGTGACTTGTCATCTCTTTGATCAGAGGTAATTTTGTAACTTCTATTTTTTAATCATTTAGATTCGAGTTTTCCTTAATTTTTTATCTTTTCAATTTTTTTAAAAATATTACAATAGGAACAAGAAAAATAAAATGAAATATGTATAATTTTTAAAAATAATTCTAAATTAAAATTAAATAAAATATTGGAAAATAATTCTAAATTAGAATAAAATATTGGAAAAATAAATAAGACGGGGCTCAGAGCCACAGTATCAGCCGACATAAAGCCTGATTGTTGGAGTGAACTCTATTCCTCCTCATGCGTTTACTTTCCTCACCGCCCGCTCTTGTCATGTGCACATAGAATTCTGTATATTGTTTGCTTTTATCTAAGAGAGATCGAATAATGTGGGACTAAAAAGGTACAATCTCTTCTTGTATGTAGCTAACCTTCAGCTCATACTCTTTAAAGATAAACTGCCCATCTCATGAACCTTAGGGAGTTTTTTCTTTAGAAAGCATTTAATATCTACCAGATCTTGAATTAAAGCCTATTGCTGCCGTGGAATTCAACTGATAGTAATGCTAAATACTAGTCTTCACCTGTTCCGAACTCATTCAAATGTTCCCACAGAGTAAAATTTCTCATCTACCAGCATTTCTGAATTTTATTTTACTTCATAAAAACAAAAAAAACAGTGGCCGGAATGGGCTTATTGAAAATGCCTTGAAAAGTGTTGGAATAGATTTCAGGTTAGTCTTTCCACAAGCTCTTAGATTGGAATGAATTTATGTTTGGTTCAGGTTGGAATCCATCATCAAAGAAATGAGATTGAAACAATTGCAAATGAGTACCCATGTAAACCCTAAACCAGTAAGCTTTTCCTGTATGACCCCCAATGTGCCAAATTGGAACTTTGTACCAGGGTATTTATATCCCCCATTCCTCCAAAATCAGATGTTTGTTAAATGAAGTTGTGAATATCCTCAACTGGAACTGAATTTAGATAAATATGTAGAGCTAAAATAAATCAGAACTGTGTGTCTCTTTTATTTATCTCCTAACTGAAATAGGGATGCACCTTTTTTCTTTTCTTTTTGGCAAACCAAGTAATCAAACTGCCTTAACTTCATTCATTAACCTCCAATTAATCTATTCCTAACAACACCTACATAACTGTTCTGATGCTATCTTTAATTAAAACAGAAATCTTAAATGCAATACTAAATCACTAAATATATGGCTTCCATTTCTGTATATTGTATATCTGACACTCTCTCCTAATTAAATATTTCTCAATCAGACTGTAGTATATTGAATCGTTCTACTTAAGCTTGTTTCTTGGTAGTGTCTTTGTCAATGCACTTGCCATCATCATTTTAGTTGCACAGTACTTCATCTATATTATGTGTTTGACTTTCCCATGACATTTTGAATGCTTTGTCATGATAATATGACTTTGGCTGTAACACTTCAACACTGTTGGCTGGGTTTGTTCAATCCCAACGTCTTGCAATATTCTTCTTGACCACATTGATTTCTTTATTGTTTGTGTGGGCATATGGTAAATTCACTGCCAGCAATTTACCAACGGAAAATTCACCACCAAGAATTCACCGTGGGAAAATTCACCATCATGACAATTCACCGTGAGAAAAATTAATTGCATAATTTTTTGGCGGTTAATTTTTCATGGCGGTGAATTGCTGGTGGCAGTGAATTTTCCCGTGGTGAATTGTCGATGGTGAATTTTCCATCGGTGAATTGTTGGCAATGAATTTTCTTAGAGCCGTTTGCTTGTATACTTGAAAAAGAAACTGTTAGTTGTTGCTTACTTCCACTTATAATAAATTAGCATTTTGAAATTGATCTATTGCTATCAATGTCCCCTGCTCAATCTGCATCACAATAACTTGTAAGCTTCAAGATTCTTCTTTAACTCTTAGTGAAGGTAATTTTGTCCTCAATTGTTGCTTGAAGATATCTGAACGTTCTTTTCATTGCTGTCCATTGCTTATAACCATAGTTCCAAGACTCGTCCAAAGTCTTGGCGAGTCCCGAGGTGTTGCCCTTTGACTCCGTTGGTGTGTTTCCCCCAAACCCCCATCAAACTATAAGTCTAAGCAAGTTATAGACCAATGATGAATCATGATCATAAAATCTATAAAATACATATCCCCTATTGCAAATCTCTGCATCTTTATAGTCAAAGCCACAATCAAGGATTATCTTTTTTCATACATTGGACAACTTGTTTAGTATACGAGGACAACCATAGAAAAAGTTGGCATGCTACAATCATTGTCCTAATTGAATACAAGTTGAGTCATAGTAGGTAAGAAATGCCATTTTTCATAATGCAAAAAAGTATCAATCATGCCCTACATAGGCAACTAGAACATAACCATTGCTCTTTTTACTTAACTGTTCCTCTTTGTTACTGAGCTTGACAACAAAACATGCAATCTTGAAGGTTTCAAGAAAATTTTAATAATAAATTCCTCACTTGGATTTCTTTGGTTTTTCAATCTGTCGAGTCTACACCGAGTCTAGCCTCCAAGTCCGAGTTACTTGTTGAGTCCGAGGAAAGTCCGAGTCTTGGAACATTGCTTATAACAAGAGTAATATTAGGTCTTCTAGAAACCCTTGCGTATATTAAACTCCCAACAATGTCCCAATATGAGCCTATACTCATATAATCTCTCTTAATTGTGGCATTGTTGTGATTACCAACCTGCCACTTTTATTATAAATGTCTTATTCTCTAAACATATTTTTTTAAAAGTGAATTTATTCAGATCATATATAAGATCTTCTTATTAATAAAGGAGAGGGTCAAAACCTTGATGGAAAAATAAAAATTATCGGAGACTTTGTGCATGAAGCTAGTTTAGTCCTTAAATTTTTGGTGTTTGAGTATCATGCATGAGTAAAAAATAACATTAACCTTGCAACCAATTTATGACTTCTCTTTTTCTATGTTAAAATGAGGAAAAAGTGGTTAGTTTTAAAGAACTTGCTTAGGGATTTTAAAGATGAAAACTTAACATGCAGGAAGCCCTAGCAATAAACTACCTAGGATATGAAGCTTGTGGTAGGAGCAGAATGGGTAATATTCATGAATGAAATTTTAGCTCAATTTTCTAGAGAATCTCTATCTCGATGGAGACCATCAATGGATATGTGTCCTCATTAATTTGGTTCTCATTAAGAATTGTCAAGATGGGGAAAGCATGACATTTACACATAGGATGAAGCTAAACACAATATTTTAAGGTTTATAAGGGGCTAGATAGGGTTAAACCAATAGGAGATTAAATGTGGGGTTAAGACATGAGATGGGAATACAAACTAAACGAAGGGAATAACTTAGGAAGTCTACACAAAACCATGAGATGAACATAGGAAAGAGAATATGAATGGCTAGGTATGAGATAGGTTAAACAAAAGGTGTAAAATAATACAATACACGCACATGGGTTAGGAAGTGAAAAGGAAACAAAATTGTAATAAGGAAGGTATGAGTATTCAAATCACATTATTATAAATAGTATAATTTTTTTTTCGTGTAGTTGCATTAATCTATACAAGATCTATTTTGTTGAAGGAAATGATTTTTATGAATCTTAAATTAGAAATTTCTTAATAATTATTTTTATATGAATTTTGTAGATGCCATGAACTTTAAAAATTTAAAAATTGAAGAGCAAGGCTTAGATACACAGTCTAATCATTTTGAGATCAAAACAATAGAGACAACTTTAATCCTTCGATTGTGTTGAAATTCTTCACCACCCTCTTCCTCCACTTATTTAATGGCACAACTACATATTTATTAATTTTTTTAATTAAACAACAAATGAATGTGGGATAAAAATTACACCATCTCTCCTTATTAACTAGCCTAGAATCGGTTCATTTTATTTTTTTTGGCTATATACGACTAGAAGATAGGAAGAGAGGTTCGCAACTTGTGGTCGATGAAGAAATTAGGCATATTAAGGAGCTTAAGCTACAGAAGGCCTAAGTGGTACATTTTGGTACTATATTTTCCTTCTCTTTTTCCAACGTCTTTCATTAGTTGGTTAAGCAATTAAGTGCAGCTGATATGGTGCATCATGTGACTGTAATAATGTATGGTAACTCCTTTTCAAAAACTAATAATCTATTTTTTTTAACAATTTTATTCCTTTGAGTGTGCCACATCATTATATTTCAAAGATATGAAATTTTAAGAGTTCATAATGATAGCTTGTAGATTTGTGGATATTAATGTTTCAAATCACGCTATATGATTCATATAAGCTCCAGACATTCTTCCGAACTCCCACTGAATATAATCTCATGCTTAATTGTTGCTTAAAGATATTAGAAACTTCTTTTGATTGCTGCACATTATTGTGGTCAAAGATTGTTGGAAAATTGGTTCAAAATGGTTACAACATGTGCAATATCAGGTCTACTAGAAACCTTGTATACATTGAGTTCCCATCAACATTCGGATACGAATTGTATTCATAAAATCTACTTCATTTTGTGTTTTGAGACACATTTCTAATGAAATTTTCTTACTCATTGATGTTGGAGTACTTATTGGTTTGCAATTTTCTACCCTAAATTTATTAACAATGTTCCTAATGTACCTCTCTTTATTAAGATAGATTTGATTCTTTCCCCTACCCCTTAACATTTGAATGTCCAAGCAATAATGAATTTCACCATAATTGGTCATCTAAAATTCTATAACTAATTAAGATTGACATTTTTAGATCATTGTTCATAATGATAGAATCGTCAACATATAGATGTAAAAATACCATTGAGCTACCTTCTCACGTTCAAACTCATTATGACCTGACCTGATAGAAATTTTATAAAACTCTTTGATGTAGCTTTTCACACTCATCTTCCTTTCTACAGGTTTACAAACTGTTTAAGATTTTTTTGCTGCTGGTCCATGTACTGACCTTAATCCCATAAACTTCTTTGACCTCGTGAACGTTATTATTAAAATATTTTATTTTATTTCATTCCATTTCTTAAACTGTTCAATCCTCGACTATTCTTCACAACCCATTGAGCGATTTGCCAGGCAGGCCTCTTGGGTGAATTCTGACGTAGGCTTTGGGTATTATTTATGGAGGCTTCTGTACCTCTTCCATATTTCTTGCACGTGGGGAAATAACCCATGTCCTCTCCTTTCCCGTGCGGCCTTTTGTTTTTGTTCTCTGCGGTGTAGCTTCCACTCTTCTGCTCCATATGTTCACCCACAACACTCCCAAATTCCAAAATCCCTGCCTAAATCTCTTCTTATACATTTATTATTCCCAAACATGTCAAAAATACATTAAACATGTCAAAAATTTGTTGGTGGGATCTTGAAAAGCCTTTTCTTTCTACTACTTTAATGTTTCTAATTATTGAGAGAGTTGGAATTCCAAGAGGGAAAAGTTATGTAATAATTGGTAGAACAGATCTCACACACTTCCAATTGATGTCTTCCATTGTGATAAACTTCTGAAAATTCTTGTTCAGCAGTTCGAAAGGCCCCACCTTATCACTGCAACTACTTATTACAACACACACCAAGTATTGCCTGGAATTGCGGTTTGACGCGCCATATTCTTTACTCTGCATAACCCCACAGGCTTATAAAAATGCGAACTTTGTTTATTCATGCACTTTTATTTCCTTTCATCTTTTATAAAGGGGTCTAGAGAAAAAAAAGGCCTTTCTCAACTTAAGTTGTGCTAATCTAATAATCCAATAAGATGTATGTTAAGTTAATAAAGAGGAATATTAAATATATTATGTTAATCTAATTCAAATTAGATGCTAAAGTATAGAAATTAAATTCAGAGAAGAGGTATTTAGTTTTCTCATTGAAAAATGAATGTTTTTATGAAGATTGTGAAATCTTATTTATTATAGTCTTACAAATGTGTGCTCTCATTTGTATCTTGTTACAAGAGATTGAGTCTATAGACTAGGGTCAAATTTATACCAGTGAACATTTCTTTCACTTGCAAAAATAATCTAACAATATGTGTATTTTGTTGTGGTATTGACTTGATTGATCTTTATTTGCTCGACCTTTTATGTTGATCTAAAAATTGATGGTATTTAAAGGTACCTTTTAAAGGGCTACTGTTATGTTTTAAGGGGACATGTTCACCTAGTTTTTGACCCTTTGAAATGTGTCTAAAAAGTTGGAGGTAATAAATCTTAACCATGCAAATGTTCCTATAATGAATGTGTAGATCTATATTTGTTATAATAAAGCATTTGATTGAAACATTTCCTTCCTTAAAAAGAAATGATAATGCTTAGAATGATTAGAGAGGAGAGGATTTTTTGAAATGAGATGTGAAGTGAATACAATCAATGTCTTTAATTACAAGAACACAACAATAAATCATGCAAATGTGTGTCAAGCGCACACTTTGTGGGAAAGAATTGGGTGGTAATTGATGAAAATTTAAAATTTTAAGGATCAATGTGATTGTAGGGTTGAGCCTTTGCCAATAGAAATGACCCATGACATAAAAGGTTAAAATTAATATATATAACAAATATATACGTATATGCATACACAAATTTGTGTAATTAGTGTGTGAGTTGAGGGAATATATAGAAGCTTGTGCATATGTAGATAGATTAAGGGATAAATGTATAGGGATGTGTGTGAGGGACGAGTAACAACATAGGGGAAGAATCCAATTTTTCACAAAATTATACCATTTGATATGTAAACATATTAAACAACTCTCAAAGTTGAAACACATTAAATGGGATATGACATGGGTACATGTCATTTGACTATTACATTTTTCCCCCACTTTGAGATGCATGTGAATCCTAAAATGATTATGTACCACTCACAAACATGCATGTAAAGTAAATATTTAGACATTGACAAATATAATAAGGGTCCATATAAAATAATGGACACTATTGAAAGTGATCAGGTAGGTTTATCCTTCGAGATGTGCTCTCCATGAGAATGTGAAAATAGAGGAAATATATGCTATATGTAGCTTTTGTAATGAAAGTAAGAATTATTGCAATTTGAATCTCATAGTCAACGATCATAAGAGAGAGAATCAAGGATTAGGATTAGAGATGTTTTTCCTATATGGAAAGAGGTAATTCTCTACCTCACTTGGTAGTCATTGGGTGATAGGGCGCATGGGGTGTTGGCATGCCATATGCTAGTGATGAGTTTCTCTAGGTGCCTATAACTATTTGCAAAACATAACATGCGATTGTTAATGATATAATATTCTCTACATTTGGTTGCATTTGTAGGATACAAGGAATTGAAGGAGAAGGAAAAATAATTCATGGATGTAAGTGTAAATTGGAAATTTAAGCATGTAAATCATATAAAGTAATAGTTGTAAATGAATGGGCTATGTATCAATCAAATAAAGTATGTTGAATGATAGTTGTGAGAAGCACATGGGTTGAAGATGTCATCAAGGAATAATGTGTACCCCAACATGCATAAATATGACTATTGATGTAACCCTCAATAGCTAGAAAGACTTGTGTTAGCATATAGGATACTACAAAAGACATGTGTACCCAACATAGTAGCACAAATAAGAAAAGAAAGGCGATAGGGTCCTAATGGGAACATAAATCTTGATACATGACATAACATGTAGTTGATAGTGCAAGGAAGGTTCATATGTAGTGCCTTTAATATATTAAGGATCTCAATACATGGTATAAAATATGATTATTAAGGTAAGAAACGCTTGTAATATCCCTAGTATAACTCTTAGAACATGATTAATCATGCAAATACATGTGTAAAGTGTAAGAATGAGAAGGCAATGTTAAGGTAATTGACACCACATGGGAAAGATAATGCTACAAGGTGCAAAGAGATGTGGAAAAGGGAGAATGCATGATTCCCCTAAAGTAAGATATTACAATAAATGAAATAATGTGTAAGGTAGAAAGCACGATGCCCCTAAATGTAAAGATCTATCAATGAAAGAATAGTGTGTAAAGGTAGAAAACAATGCCCCTCCAAATGTAAAGATATGACAATGAAGGCGTATGATGTGAAAGAGGAAGGCACAATGTCCCTAAGTTTTGTTGGTTAGAAAGGGTAGGTGTCTATGTGGGAGATGTAACTATATTTTCAAATTTTTAGTTTTCTTGCTAAATTTTGAATTTTGGTTAATCTAGGTTTGGGGGCATAGTCCTGGTCATCCCTTTTACCATAAGGGGTTGCCTATTTTGATACGACAAGTCATCTAAATGAGGGTGACTTAAAGATCACTTATGTGACTTGTCATCTTTTTGATAAAAGATGATTTTGTAATTTGTGTTTTTTTAATTTTTTCATCATTTAGATTAGAGTTTTCTTATATTTTTGATTTTTTTAAAATTTGTAATTACAATAACAATAAGAAAAATAAAATAAAATAAATATAATTTTTTAAAAATAATTCTAAATTAAAATATTGGAAAATAATTTAAAATTAAACTAAAATAAAGTATTGGAAAAAACAAAATGATTGGGCTCAGATCCACAGCATCAGCCTACCTAAAGTCTGATTCTTGGAGTGAACTCTATTGCTCCTCGTGTTTACTTTCCTCACCGCCCTCTCTTCTCATTTATCTAAAGAATTCTGTATATTGTTTGCTTTTATCTCAGAGAGAGTGAATAATGTGGGACTAAAAAGGTACAATCTCTTCTTGTATTTGGCTAACCTTCAGTTCATACTCTTTAAAAGATAAGCAGCGCATCTCATGAACCTTAGGGAGTTTTTTCTTTAGAAATCATTTAATATATCTACCAGATCTTGAATTAAAACCTATTGCTGCCGTGAAATTCAACTGATGGTAATGCTAAATACTAGTTTTCACCTGTTCCGAACTCATTCAAATGTTCCCACAGACTAAAATTTCTCATCTGCCAGCATTTCTGAATTTTATTTTACTTATAAAAAACAAAAACAGTGGCCGCAATGGGCTTATTGAAAATTCCTTGAAAAATGTTGGAATAGATTTCAGGTTAGTCTGTTCACAACCTCTTAGATTGGAATGAATTTATGTTTGGTTCAGGTTGGAATCCATCATCAAAGCAATGAGAATGAAACAATTGAAAATGAGCACCCATGTAAACCCTAAACCAGTAAGCTTTTCCGTATGACCCCCAGTGTGCCAAATGGGAACTTTGTAACAGGGGATGAATATCCCCCTTTCCTCCAAAATCAGATTTTTGTTAAATGAAGTTGTGAATATCCTCAACTGGAACTGCATCTAGATAAATATGTAGAGCTAAAACAAATCAGAACTGTGTTTCTCTTTTATTTATCTCACTAACTGAAATGGGATGCAATTTTTTAAAACCAAGTAACCAAACTGCTTTAAATTCATTCATTAACCTCCAATTAATCTATTCCTAACAAGACTTACATAACTGTTCTGATGTGCTGTCTTTATTACAATGGAAATCTTAAATGCAATACTAAATCACTAAATATATGACTACCATTTCTGTATATCTGACACTCTCTCCTAATTAAATATTTCTCAATCAGGCTGTAGTATATTGAATCGTTCTACTCAACCTTGTTTTTGGTAGTGTCTTTGACAATGCATTTGCCATCATCATTTTAGTTGCAAAGTACGATGTGCTTGACTTTCCCATGACAAATTGTCATGACAATACAACTTTACTTTGGCTGTCACCCTTCAACACTGTTGGTTGGTTGGATTTGTTCAATCCTAACATCTTGGGATAATCTTCTCAACCACATTAGTTTCTTTATTGCTTCCTTGTATGCTTGAAAAAGAAACTGTCAGTTATTGTCTACTTCCCCATGGAACTGTACCTCCACTAATAATAAAGTAACATTCTGAAGTTGATCTATTGCTACCAATATCCCATGTTCTGCATCACAATAACTTGTAAGCTTCAAAGATTTTTCTTTAACTCTTACTGAAGGTAATTCTGTGCTCAGTTGTTGCTTGAAGATATCTCAAAGTTCTTTTGACTGCTGTCCATTGCTTATAACAAGTGTAATATTAGTTGCTTATAACAAGTGCAATATTAGGTCTGTTAGAAAGCCTTGCATACATTAAACTCCCAACAATGTTCCAATATTGGGCTGTAGTGCTATACTCATATAATCTGCCTCTTAATTGTGACATTGTTTCATTTTTTTTTAACTATGGGTTGTGAATATCAACCTACCATTTTTTTATAAACTTCTTATTCTCTAAACATATTATTTTGAATGCGAATTTATTCAGATCATATATAAGATCTTCTTATTGATAAAGGATAGGGTCAAAATCTTAATGAAAAATAAAAATTATTGAAGACTTTGTGCATGAAGCTAGCTTAGTCCTTAAATTTTTGGTGTTTGAGTGTCATGCATGAGTAAAAATAACATTAATCTTATAACCAATTTATAACTTCTCTTTTTCTATGTTAAAATGAGGCAAAAGTGGTCAGTTTTAAAGAACTTGCTTAGGGATTTAGAAGATGAAAACTTAACATGTAGGAAGCCCTAGCAATAAACTACCAAGGATATGAAGCTTGTGGTGGGAGGAGAAAAAGCTTGGCTTCTCTATTAGGTGACAAACTATGAGCAATGTTCATAAATGAAATTTTAGCTCAATTTCCTAGGGAACCTCTATCTCGATTGAGGCAATCAATGGGTATGTGTCTTCATTAATTTGGTTCTCATTAAGACAATTTTTAGGATGGGGAAAGCATGACATTTACACATAGGATGAAGCTGAACACAATATTTTAAGGTTTACAAGGGGGTAAATGGGGTTAAATCAATAGGAGATTAAATGTGGGGTTAAGACATGGGATGAAAATAAAAACTAAATGAAGGGAATAACTTAGGAAGTCTAAACAAAACCATGAGATAAACAAAGGAAAGGGAATATGGATGGTTAGGTATGACATGGGTTAGACAAAGGGGGTTTTAATAATACAAGACACACATGTGGGATATGAATTAAAATGGAGACAAAATTGTAATAAGGAAGTTAATGGGTATTCAATCCCATTATTATAGATAGGATAAAAATTTCTTTTAGTGTTGTTGCATTAATCTATACAAGATCTATTTTGTTGAGGGAGATGATTTTTATGAATCTTAAATTAAAAAATTCTTAGTGGTTATTTTTGTATGAACTTTGTAGATGACATGAGCTTTAATTATTTCATTTTATGACATAAATAAAGATCTTGCCAACTCTCTAATTACTAATTAAAAACTTTATAAATCAAAATAAAATATATATTTTTTTTTGATACCATATTTCTTTTATTTTTTATTCTATACTACTAGTTAGAAACTTATCAACCATCAATTTACTAATCAAATAATATTATAAATTATGGTCTCCTAGAATATAAAAATTAAATGCATGGCTCTAATGCATAGTCTAATCGTCTACACATCAGCACAATAGAGGCAACTTTGATCCTCCCATTGTGTTGAACATCTTCATCACCATCCTCTTCTTGTGTTAATGTCTCTGGACAGCTTCATATTTATTATGTCATTTGATATGTAAACATATTAAGCAACTCTCTCAAATTGAAACACATTAAATAATATGACATGTGTGCATGCAGATTTGACTATTAAAATTTGGCCCCACTTTGAGATGCATGTGAATCCTAAAATGAGTAGTAAGTATATAGCACTCACAAATATGCATGTAAAGTAAATATCTAGACATTGAAGAATATCATGAGGGTCCATATAAAATAATGAACCTATTGAATTTGATCATGTAGGTTCATCATTTGGGATGTGCTCTCCATGAGAACATGAAAAATAGAGGAAGTATACGTTATATGTAGCTTTTGTAATGCAAATAAGAACGATTGCAATTTGAATCCCATAGTCAACGATTATAAGAGAGAGAATGAGGAATTAGGGTTAGAGACATTTTTCCCATATGGAAAGAGGTGATTCTCTACCTCACTTGATAGTCATTGGATGAGAGGATGCATGGGGTGTTGGCATGCCATGTGCTAGTGATGAGTTTCTATAGGTTCCTACAAACTATTTACAAAAAATAACATGTGACTTTTGGCTATATAATATCCGTCTACACTTGGCTACATTTGTAGGATAAAAGGAATTGAAGGAGAAGGAAAGATAATACATGAATGTAAGTGTAAGATAGACATTTAAGCATGTAAATCATATAAAGTAATAGTTATAAATGAATGATCTTGGTATCAATCAAATAAATTATGTTGAATGATAGCTGTGGGAAGCACATGGGTTTGAGATGTCATCAAGGAATAGTTTGTACCTCAGCATGCATAAATAAGAGTGTTGATGTGGCCTCATGGTTAGAAAGACTTGTCTAAGCATATATGACACTACAAAAGGCATATGCCCCTAACATAGTAGCACAAATAGGAAAAGGAAGGCGATAGGCCCCTAGTGGGAATGGAAATCTTGATACATGTCATAACATGTAGTTGATAGTGCAAGGAAGGTTCATATGTATTGCCTCTAATGTATGAAGGATCTCAATACATGGTATAAATATAATTAATAAGGTAGGGAAGGCTTGTAATGTCCCTAGTGTAACTCTTAGTCTAACATGATTAGGTCATACAAATACATGTGTAAAGTGTATGCATGATAAGGTAGTTGATGCCACAATGGAAATATAAGGTTACAAGGTGCAAAGAGATGCGGAAAGGGGAAATGCATAATTCCCCTAAAGTAAAATATTACAAT
The DNA here is from genome assembly GCA_007258455.2 of Sequoia sempervirens. Classification (NCBI taxonomy): domain Eukaryota; kingdom Viridiplantae; phylum Streptophyta; class Pinopsida; order Cupressales; family Cupressaceae; genus Sequoia; species Sequoia sempervirens. The sequence goes on from VDFB02012730.1 coordinate 67,723, forward strand.
AAATGACATAATATATAAGGTAGAAAGCACGACTCCCTTAAATGTAAAGATCTATCAATGAAAGAATAGTGTGTAAAGGGAATAAAGATGCCCCTCCAAATGTTAAGATATGGCAATGAAGGCAAATGATGTAAAAGAGGAAGACGTAATGCCCTTAAGTGTGGCTAGTTAGAAATGGTAGGTGTCTATGTGGGAGATGTAGCTATACTTCCAAATTTTTAGTTTCTTGCTAAATTTTGATTTTACAGTGATTAGGTTTCGAGGCATGGCCTCAGTCATCCCTTTTACCATATGGGGTTGCCTATTTTGGTACAAGTTATCTAAGTGAGGGTGACTCTAGGATCACTTATATGACTTGTCAAGTCATCTTTTTGATAGGAAAAAAAATTATAATTTGTGACTTTTAGACTTTTTTGATCATTTATATTTGAGCTTTCTTAATTTTTTAATTTTTTCTTTTTTAAAATTTTATAATTACAATAACAACAACAAGAGAAATAAAATAGAATATATAATTATTTAAAATGATTCTAAAGTAAAGTAAAGTAAAGCAAAACAAAAAGCGGGGCTCAGATGCTCACTATCAACTTGTATGAAGTCTGATGCTTGGAGTGAACTCTATTTCTCCTATTGCATTCTTTCCTCACCACCCGCGCTTATTACAATATTGTAAAATTTTGTGTATTGTATGCTTTTATCTGAGAGAAATCTAATAATGTGGGACTAAAAAAGTACAATATCTTGTTGTTTTTGGCTAACCTTGAGTTCATTCTTTTTAAAAGATAAGCTGCCCATCTCATGAAGCTTACAGAGTTTTATCTTTAGAATCGTGTAATATCTAACAGATCTTGAATTTAAGCCTATCGCTGCTGGAGAATTCTGACTGATGGTAATGTTAAATACTAGTTCAAATGTTCCCACAGACTAAAATTTCTCATCTTGCCACCATTTCTGAATGTGCTTGTTGAAAATGCCTTGAAGAGTGTTGGAATAAGTTTCAGGTTAGTCTGTTCGCAACCTCTTAGATTGAAGTGTGTAAATGAATCCATCATCAAAGAAACGAGATTGAAACAATTGCAAAATAACACTCTTTGTAAAGCCAAAACCAACAAGTCACTGTGTATTCATCTATTTGACTTGCAATGTGCAGGGGCTTGTAGATTGAAAACACATTTTTGGCAAAACGCTTGCTTATGGACATGACTCTCAAAAGTGGGGTTTTTTTTTTTTTTTTTAGTCAACAATAGGATAAACAGATGATATTATGTAGACCTATCCTTTTGGATCAATTTATTTTATGTATGAAGCCTTTGTGTGTTTCTAAGCTTTGTAATGAATTTAGAACCTTTGAAAGTAGAAGTTTGAAACAAGAGAGGTGGTGTAAAATTTTCCCTTTATGTGGAGGTGATTTTCTATGAGTGTTTACACAAGAATTTCTATAGGGATAATTTTTGTGCAAAATAGATTGGACCATTAGATCCAAAAGATGACAAAACCTATGAATTGACTATAAACTTAGTCATATTTTGAGACAGTGAAATTTCTAGGGTTACCTCTATGTTGTAGGGGCTACAATTTATTTTATAAATGTGAAAGAACAAAGGTGATTGTGAAAAATCGTTTATGGGTTTTTATAGGTTTTTTATATTTTGATTTGGGTCTTTGTCAATATTTTCAAATTTGGGAGGGTATGCTCGTAGGTTTGTGATGACCATCCAAACATCAAAGTAAAGATAGCATGAAAACGTAGCACAAACCTTCTTGATCAATAGTGACATCATGAATTCTCCTCACATGACATCAACAGTAGAGGGAGGGGGCACTCCCCGTACTCCTTAGTCCCCTAGTCATATGGTACAATCACATGGGAGTGCTTAAATCTAGGTTGTCTACTAGTGTGTGCTCAAGTCCAACTCCTCTTGGAGTTTTTTTTTGTGCTAATTTATTTTTTAGCTGTGGAAATTTAAATAGATAAAAAGTTGAAAATTAAAACCCTTGTAACTTTTGATAGGCAACTCAAATTTGAGTGTTGTTTTTTCAAAATTGGTTAGTTTTTTATGCTTTATCCATTGAGAATGTCTACACTCTAAAATTCTAAAGTGTCATTTTTGATGTTTGTCCTATTGGAAATATTTATGCCTTAAAACTATAAAGTGCTAAAATATGGGGGGTGCTCACAATAATGAATCAAGGGGGGTGTTTTGTTTTGTGTCCTGTGCACTTCTACATTTCATTTTCATATTTATTTTGTGCAATAAATTTACTTTAAGAATGTATTCAAATTAGATGGTCACACCTCTAAAACCCATTAATTATCATGATTAGAAACATTTAAGGTACAACTTGTGCTAAAGAATAAAGGCTTGTATTTAAGGTAACAATGGGCATTGAGAAATAACCTACTATTGAGGAAGCTAAAGAAAAATGGTTTAACAACTATGATCAAGCCTTCAGATTTATGTGTCTCACTATGTATCTCAAACTCCTCTTTCATGTTGAATCCTTGAACACATCGAATGAAATTTGGCTTCCTTTAGAAAAACTCTTTGGGAAGATGGATGAAATGAAAAGTGACAAGTTGGAAAATGAGCTCTTAAGCTTGAGCCCTAGTTACTTTCACACCTTAGATAATGGTTTCACTAAATTCAAATCATGAAGGTTGTAGTTGAAAAAATACATGGAATAGAGAAAAAGGAGGATCACCTAGTTCTTTCTATACTCTCCAAATTAGGTTTTGATTATTTTGTGTTTGTATCTACTTTCTACTCCACCAAAGGGATTTTGGAACCACATAAAATATTCCTTATTTAATTAATAGCATGTAGTTTCACAGTCCATGACAAGGGTTGGAATTATTCATCACCCCTACAACCTCAACTGTGACATGGGTTGGAATCTCAGTTTCTCTTGGAAACCCATTCTAAATAGCCTTAAAAAACCCCTCCTAGTCATTCTTGATTCCCTCTCACTTGTTGGTCTTTTCTTTCTTCACGCCCCTTTCTCTTCATTTCTCTCCCTTCTGGCTACCTCTTGCCCCTCTTCTCTCCATCCTCCCCCTTTCCTTCTTCTTCTCCTTTTGGTCTTTTGTGTTCCTTCAAGGGAGTTGCCCTTCTTGATTGTGGCCTTCCTCTCTTTCGTTTTGTCTTTTTTGTTCTTTCTTTCAATTTCCTTTTATAAACCTCCTTTTTAATATTAAAAATATTCTTAAAATTTATCTTTATCAAAGTTTCTTTCCTCTATATTTTCTTATTCGTGGTTATTATTTTTTTATATTTAGTCATATAGTTATTATTATTTATATAAATTTAATAGTTATTAATATGTAGATATTTTTAACCTTACCAACCTTACTCTATATATATAGTAAGGTTAATAAATAAATATATATTAAGTCTTATTGTAAGGTTTTTGTTTATATATCAATTTCTTATTGTATTATTATTTATATACATTATTATATATTAATATATTAATGTTATCATTAATTATTAAATTCTTATCATTTATTCATTCCTTAATTTATAATAAGGCTATAATTTTATAGTTATTAATAAATATATATATCCATTAGTAATTTTATATAATTTTCATATCTTAATATTAATCAATATATCCATGCAAATTACAACAATCAACATGCATTGATTCGAAAATACACATGTACCCCACTCTCAATGTGGATGACACAAAGGAATGTTCCTTCAATCATCATGGAGACACATGAAAATGACTTAGGATTGCAAGCTTAGTGTCACCTTATCCTAACAAAATAGGCCCCTCGGGCTTGGTTCACCAAGATGAATTTCTTCATCCTAGCCTTAGGTTCACTCGGTGCTATTCGAATCCTAATATATTTCTCTTGTAGTGGGATGATTCATTGTTGATATTAGTAGTTTATGTTGACAATATTGTGATCATTGAGAGTTCTTCATTCGTTATTGTAGTAGTGAAGTTAGCTCTGAAAGACATATTTGACATGATAGACTTTAGTTTACTATATCACTTCCTTGTTATTGAGATATCATAATTTGACTCAAGGATCACTCTTGCACAACCCAACTATACCTATGATCTATTTGCTTGGTTTCACATGGCTAATTGTAATCCATCTCTAACTCCCTTTCTCTCTAGATTTAAGCTTGAGGCTAATTATACACCACCATAGGTTGATGCAACATTGTATAGAATTTTTTTTGGTAGTCTCATCTATCTTACTCATACCAAGCCTAATATTTCATATGCAATAGGCTTGGTTTCAAGATTCATGCAAGAGCCTCATGGGCTACATTGGAAAGAAACTAAGAGGATCCATCACTAATTTCAAGGTGATCTTAGATTTGGGATTCATTGTATATTTGGCACAAACATTGACTTGGTTGGATACATAGATTTAAATTAGGATGGTGATACTCAAAATCACAAGTCCACTTTAGATTATAGTTTATCACTAGGTTTTGGTCCTATTGGTTGGTCTAGAAAAAGGAAAAGGATATTATTCAAATTGGGTGATAGTGTGAATAGGGTGTTGCCATGTCATGTTTTAGTGATGAGTTTCTATAGGTTCCTATAATTACTTGCAAAAAATAACATGTGAATGCTAGTTCAACAAAATATCCCCCTACAATTTGTTACATTTATATGATATGTAGTAATTGAAGGAGAAGGAAAAATAATGCACAAATTTAAGTGTAAGATAAATATTTAAGCATGTAAATCGCATAAAGTAATTTTTGTAAATGAATGAGCTATATATGATCAATCAAATAAATTATGTTGAATGATAGTTGTGGGAAGCACATGGGTTGGAGATGTCATCAAGGATAATGTGTACTTGAACATGCATAAATAAGAGTATTGATGTGGCACTCAATTGTTAGAAAGAGTTTTTTAAGCATATAGGACACTACAAAAGGCATATGTCCTCAACATAGTAGCACAAAAAAAAAAGGAAGGTGATAGGCCTCTAGTAGGAATGAAAATCTTGATACATGGCATATGTAACATGTAGTTGATAGTGCAAGGAAGGTTCATATGTAGTGCCTTCAATGTATTAAGGATCTCAATACATGGTATCAAATATAATTAATAAGGTAGGGAAGGCTTGTAATGTTCCTAGTGTTTAACTCTTAGAACATGATTAGGTCACACAAAGACATGTGTAAAGTGTAAGAATGAGAAGGCTATGTTAAGGTAGTTAATGCCACATGGGAAAGATAATGCTACAAGGTGCAAAGAGATGTGGAAAGGAGGAGTGCATGACTCGCTTAAAGTGAGATATTATAATCAATGACATAATGTATAAGGTAGAAAACATGATGCCCCTAAATGTAAAGATCTATCAATGAAATCATAGTGTGTAAAGGGAAAAAATGGTACCCCTCTAGATGTAAAGATGGAAATTTGAAGGCATATGATGTAAAAGGGGAAGACATGTGATGCCCCTAAGTGTTGTTGGTTAGAAAGGGTAGGTGTATATGCGAGATGTAGTTATACTTTAAATTTTTTAGTTTTCTTGCTAGATTTTGAATTTTGAGTGAACTAGGTTTGGGACATGACCTCGATCATCTCATTTACCATAAGGGGTTGCCTATTTTTGGTATAGTAGGCTACCTGAGTGAGGGTATTTGCATATAATATGTTAGTGATGAGTTTCTATAGGTGCCTATAACTATTTGAAAAACATAGCATGTGACTGTTACTGATAGAATACCCCCCTAACTTGGTTGCATTTGTAGGATACACGAAATTGAAGGAGAAGGAAAAATAATACATGAATGTAAGTGTAAGCTAGACATTTAATGTGATGAGCCCTGCTGGCTCTCAGCTCAAAACCCTCAATTTCTTAAGTCTTTAAATGTTTTTTTTAAGTTTTTAGAGAAATCTTAATAGACAGAAGAGAAGGGGCGCAGCATATTCTTGCTCATAAAATATGAATTTGATCTTATTTCTTCAAAAGGAAAGTACAGAATATATTATTTAACACCAACAGATAGATTGAGAATGATAAACATACCAAGAAGGCTCCAGATTATTTTAAATAAATAAATTGCCAGATCTACAGCTGGAATTGATGAAATCAAGCTTGAATGCACGCCAAGACTCCAGAAGTGGCTTCTCCTCCTCAGAAACTGGTCACAAGGCTCTGAAATAGCTAGCCGCCAATGATAGATGCCAAAGCCCTCACAAAAGGAAGGCGTTTCACTTATTTTCTTCACACGCCTTTCTCAAGGCACAAAACCCAAGGCAGGCCGTACGGCCATGAAAGAAAGAAATAGAATCTCTGAAAGAAGTCTCTGTAGCTGTGGAAAAGGCGCCACCAGTAGAAACCCTCAAGTGATTGCAAAAGAACAAACAACTGCAAATATGAAACCTCTGTCTGCAACTGTAGAACCTCTGTGTGAAGCTCTCAACTGTACTGATTCAGCTGATCTTTCACAGCCTCAAAAGTACTCAACACTGAAGAGTTTTCCGTTCTCCAATGGACAAAATGATCATACCCTGGTCACAGGAGAATGCTCAGAAGAAAATGCACAAGGCAATTCGAAATAGTCAAAAGTTATGAGTTTCAATTGCCAGGAAATGCTTTATACCAATTGGCACGCATTTCAAGAAAAGTACGGCCTTTGCAATCATTAAAATATTTTAATATTTTAATATAACCTTTTCAATAGTTGCCATAAAATACTTTGAGCGCACTTTTCAATATTTTAAGTTATTAAAATATTAAAATCCCCTTTTGACATTTCTTAAGTGATATAAAATATTATTAAAGTCAATGTGACTTTAATAAAAGGCGTATAAGTTAAATAATTAACTTAATCACTTAAAATTCCATAATACGCTCAAAACTCAGGATAATCCCGTGCCGTCAGAAGCTGTGAACTCCTGGAATGCCAACGCTCGCTGTGATCCAACACTGTCCACTGAAAACACGAACAATCAAACTCTCCAAATGCATCACTGACCCTCTATCCAAACTGGCTAGCCCACAAGGGTCCAATAAAGGGCTAACAGTCGCAAAACAAGATCACGCTGAAAAAGGGGACATTACAGTCCGCCCTCCCTGAAATTGCTTGTCCGCAAGCAATCTCAACAACAAAGAATCAACCACTCCACCAGGATCCCAAGGATAGTGTCGTGAAATGTCCCTCCTGTCATCAACTGTCTCCTGTAACTCCCAAATCTGATCAACTGGATCATCATGCTGTACCCTGTCAATCTCAACACCATCTGTCACAGGAGAGAAGAACTCAAAAGAAAGCAAGTCAAACTGCTGACAACACTTGCTCCCTAAAACCGCACGAGATATGCTATCATCCAACATATCTAACACGTGCATACCAGAATTGTGCATCTGAAACGGGTCATGTACATGATGACTGAAAGTGAAACTGTGTAGACTCCTAACCATGTACACACTGGAAATCTCCTCAACGAGCTCTGTCTGAAATCTCGATGCACTGACGGAATCTCCAATACTATGATCAACGCTCTTGCCTAAATCAGGATCAAGAGTAGAATCAGCATCCACCTCAAAGAGCGGATTATCACAGGAAGATGTAGCATCTGTCTCATAAAGAGGATTTTGTACTAACTGAGCCTCATAACTGTACTGATCCCAATCAAACCCCTCTGATCCCATGGGACTAGAATCAAAATGATAATCCTCCTGAAACATCTCATGCTCCTCTAGAATCTTTGGTTCTATCTTCTCACCTTTTTCGTTGACGAGAATGATAGATCGCATACTCCCATCCTGAAAACCAGCTTGCTGGTCCGTTAAATCAGCAATGTCTTCACCCTCATAAAACCACTCCATTTGTCTATTTGAACCCTTAGGCTTGAGAGGACAATTGTGGTTTTGATCATAAGGAGCTTTGCAATAGAAACATAGCTTCCTCCTACGCAAATCATTGATTGTCTCTCGGTCCAAAGGAGCTGCAAACTTCCTCTTTTCATCAACTTTTTCTGATTCTTTAGGTTCTGATTTGCTATCACTATAGGATGAAGATGCTTCTGCATTTGAAGTGAACTTACCACGTGAAGCTGTAAGTTCCATGCTACGAGCCTTTCTCATAGCTTCGTGCAAGGTAGGTGGATCGAATGCCTTGATCCAACCTTTCATTGGCTCATGGAGACCTTCTACAAATAGAATGACAAGTCTCCTCTCTGAGATTCCGGTAACCATAACCGAGAGCTTCTGGAACTCACCAATATAAGACTCCAAGCTACCCAACTGCTTTAACTGAGCAAGGTCTCTGAAGAATAGCTCAGGATCCCTTCTATCAAATCTCTCTACCAGTCTATCAGTAAACTCCTGGTACGAGGTAATCCTGTCATGATGAAGAGTAGTCATACCATGAATCCACCAGTCATGTGCTACGCCATCAAGATGAAGTGCTGCAAAACGAATGGCATCCTCCTCAGGCATGGGGCGTAGTGTCAGGAATGTATCAAGTTTACTAACCCAGGCACGTGCTGTAACTCTGCCACTGCCATCATAGTGAACTAAGGTTAGTTTGCTGGTTGCCTGTCTGAGATCATTCTGTTTGTGTCTAGGCCGCCTGTCATTCCTGTTCCTGGTGTGCTCTCTCTTCTGGCTCATGAATCTATCAAAGTTAAGGTGCTCCTTAACCCTTGGTGGCAAATTATCCCACTCATCATGCATAGCCATAATATTATCTGCAAAATTAATCTCACCACCTTGTTCAGCTTCGTCCACTTCCTCAGCATCATCTCTGGTGAACGTGGGATATGTAGCTCTCTCATAGGTGCGTACTGGATCTATAATCCTCTGTGGCTCTCTATGGATACTGCCATCTCGATCTGGATCCAAACTACGAGCTCTGTTTATTGACAAATTTTGAACATTCGTGCTGAGTTGTTGAAGAATAGTTGCTACCTGTTCTTGCCCTGCAACCATGCCTCTAAGCACGTCTTTGGCTTCTCTGTCCTCATCCTCCCAAGTATTCCTGTGAGAACTTTCTCCAGCCCTGTTCGCCATATTGTCCCAATCTAATTCCTCCTCCTGATCTGCAAACGGAAATGGTGGAAAAGGATTCTGGTCGCCTCTTTGATTTCTAGGACCCCCTCTGAAATAGGACTTGCCAAAACCCTCTTTATTTGACTTCATAAATTCTCAAACCCCACAAGCTGGCAGGATGTGAGCTCTGATACCACTGTGATGAGCCCTGCTGGCTCTCAGCTCAAAACCCTCAATTTCTTAAGTCTTTAAATGTTTTATTAAGTTTTTAGAGAAATCTTAATAGACAGAAGAGAAGGGGCGCAGCATATTCTTGCTCATAAAATATGAATTTGATCTTATTTCTTCAAAAGGAAAGTACAGAATATATTATTTAACACCAACAGATAGATTGAGAATGATAAACATACCAAGAAGGCTCCAGATTATTTTAAATAAATAAATTGCCAGATCTACAGCTGGAATTGATGAAATCAAGCTTGAATGCACGCCAAGACTCCAGAAGTGGCTTCTCCTCCTCAGAAACTGGTCACAAGGCTCTGAAATAGCTAGCCGCCAATGATAGATGCCAAAGCCCTCACAAAAGGAAGGCGTTTCACTTATTTTCTTCACACGCCTTTCTCAAGGCACAAAACCCAAGGCAGGCCGTACGGCCATGAAAGAAAGAAATAGAATCTCTGAAAGAAGTCTCTGTAGCTGTGGAAAAAGGCGCCACCAGTAGAAACCCTCAAGTGATTGCAAAAGAACAAACAACTGCAAATATGAAACCTCTGTCTGCAACTGTAGAACCTCTGTGTGAAGCTCTCAACTGTACTGATTCAGCTGATCTTTCACAGCCTCAAAAGTACTCAACACTGAAGAGTTTTCCGTTCTCCAATGGACAAAATGATCATACCCTGGTCACAGGAGAATGCTCAGAAGAAAAATGCACAAGGCAAATTCGAAATAGTCAAAGTTATGAGTTTCAATTGCCAGGAAATGCTTTATACCAATTGGCACGCATTTCAAGAAAAGTACGGCCTTTGCAATCATTAAAATATTTTAATATTTTAATATAACCCTTTTTCAATAGTTGCCATAAAATCTTTGAGCGCACTTTTCAATATTTTAAGTTATTAAAATATTAAAATCCCCTTTTGACATTTCTTAAGTGATATAAAATATTATTAAAGTCAATGTGACTTTAATAAAAGGCGTATAAGTTAAATAATTAACTTAATCACTTAAAATTCCGTAATACGCTCAAAACTCAGGATAATCTCGTGCCGTCAGAAGAACTCCTGGAATGCCAACGCTCGCTGTGATCCAAACACTGTCCACTGAAAACACGAACAAACAAACTCCCAAAAAGCATCACTGACCCTCTATCCAAAGCTAGCCCACAAGGGGTCCAAAAAGGGCTAACGGTCATAAAACAAGATCACTGAAAAGGGGACATTACATTTAAGCATCTAAATCATATAAAGTAATAGTTGTAAATGAATGAGCTATGTATCAATCAAATAAATTATGTTGAATGATAGTTGTGGGAAGCACATGGGATGGAGATGTCATCAAGAAATAATATGTACCCCAACATGCATAAATAAGAGTGTTGATGTGGCTCTCAATGGTTAGAAATTGCTGTGTAAGCATATAGGATGCTACAAAAGGCATATGTCTCCAACATAGTAGCAAAAACAATAAAAGGAATATGATAGGCCCCTAGTGGGAATGAAAATATTGAAACATGACATAACATGTAGTTGATAGTGCAAGCAAGGTTCATATGTAGTGCCTCTAATGCATTAAGTATCTCAATACATGGTATAAAATATAATTTATAAGGCATGGAAGGCTTGTAATGTCCCTAGTGTAAATTTTAGATCATGATTAGGTCACACAAATACATGTGTAAAGTATAAGCATGAGAAGGCTACATTAAGGTAATTGATGCCACATGGGAAAGATAATGCTAGGAGGTGCAAAGAGATGTGGAAAGGGGGAATGCATGATTCCCCTGAAGTAAGATATTACAATAAATGATGTAACATATAAGGTAGAAAGCATGATGCCCTTAAATGTAAAGATCTATCGATGAAAGCATATTGTGTAAAGGGAAAAAATGATGCCCCTCCAAATATAAATATATGGCAATGAAGGAAAATGATGTAAAAGGGGAAGACACAATTCCTCTAAGTGTTGTTAGTTAGAAAAGGTAGGTGTCTATGTGGGAGACGTAGTTATACTTTTAAATTTTTAGTTTTCTTGCTAAATTTTGAATTTTGAGTGATATAGATTTGGTTGCATGGCCTCACTCGGTCACCCCTTTAACCATATGGGGTTGCATATTTTGGTATGACAAGTTACCTAAATGAGGGTGATTTTAGGATCACATATGTGACTTGTCATCTTTTTGATAGAGAGTGATTTTGTAATTTGTGTTTTTAGATTTTTTTTATCATATAAATTTGAATGCTATTTTTTATTTTATTTTTACCTTTTTGACATTGTAATATATATATATATATAATTACAATTATTTTTTAAAAAGATTCTAGAATAAAATAAAATATTTTAAAATAATTGTAAAGTAAAATTAAAAAATATATAAAACAAAAAAACCAAAAAGTGGGGCTCAGATCCACAGTATCAGCTTGCCTGAAGTCTGATTCATGGAGTGAACTCTTTTCCTCCTATTGCGTTTACTTTCCTCACCGCCCACGCTTATTAGACTATGGTAGAATTCTGTATATTGTTTGCTTTTATCTAAGAGTGAAAGAATAATGTGGGACTAAAAAGGTACAATCTCTTGTTGTTTTTGGCTACCCTTCAGTTCATACTTTTGAAACGGTAGCTGCCCATAGGGAGTTTTCGCTTTAGGTAGCCATAGATTTGAGGATCGAAAGCAATGGATTTGTGAGCAAAGAGCTGTGAGGGAATTGATGGAAGGATCAAGTATGGACAAGGCAAAGATAGGACTCATGGAAGGAGGGAGTAGAATGATGGCCACAGACTTATCACAGAAACCAAGCTTGACTCTCTAATTTTTGGACTTGTCTAGGCCAAATTTGTTGTTTGACAGTGGCTACTATTTCGTTGTCTTCTGTTTTTTCTTTCGCTGCCATGATTATTGTGAAATTTGTTGCTTTGACACAGCTTTACTTTTGGTCTTCTTCTCTTCTCGGTTCAGGATGGGGCATTTTATTTGGTTTAACTTTGTCTTATGGTGCAAGCAGGAATCTAATTTTGTTAATACATATTTATTTATTATTTATCAATTGGACTCGAACCTGTTAACGTTCTATTTTCCTCAGAACACTACTTATGTTTATAAAACGGCTTGCAAGCTATGACATAAAAGGTAAATTGAGTACCCATTGACCATCTAATGCAGACAAACGTCATATCCTACAAGTAAACACCAATTCAATCATGATTAGATAGGTAGATAAAACTGATTGAAACATATAGGAAATTTTACAATGGTAAAGAAATACATAACATTATCAATATTTCCTTTAACATCAGACTTGTATTACTTGTAGATCTCTCTTATCTCTAAATTCAGAGTGATAAAACAATGTTTCAATCCAAATATTCTTGGCAAAAATCATAGCTCTTCTGATTATCTTGCACCTTCCACTCAAGAAAATAACTTGCACTCACAGCATTCAAGCTAAACCAAGGATATGCAATATACCATTGATCCTCTTTACTCATTCATGTAGGAACCAAATTAGAACTCTACCATGGCCAATAATACTCAAATGAGAATTATCTCCAATGTACATCTCCCCACCAACATATTTTTCATATTTTGTAGACCAACCTCAATGTAAGGTCATGTGGAAAGAGGAACGACAATTTATCAACCACACAACTTTTGTACATGAGTAGCTAACACAATGATGAAAGAATCACCTATATAATGGCATAATCTCTTAGACTCATCATCAAAATCTACCCTTTTCTTCTACTTCTCACAATCTATTCTTAGATGTTTGAATTTGTTACACTTCCAACATTTCACATTGAACTTACCATGATATTTGGAACTCTCATGGGATTAGGATCTAGACTTACCTTCCTTTTTGTCCTTCTTGCATTTTTCTTTGGATCTTTCACAAATTGCTAGGGTCTCCTTAGACAACTCATATGACTTTCTTCTCATTTTTTAGAAAGAAAAGATGCAATCGATTTTTCCATCTTGAACTTGGTGGTAGTACTCCTAATGGCCATAACCAAGTGGTCCCATGAATCTAAAAAATAACAAAACAAATTCATACATTAAGTGGGGACCCCCTTTTTTTGGCTTTGAGTGTTGTGGTTTCTTCCTTCGCTTCTTTTTTCTTCTTTCCTTTTTCCTTTGTTTTTTGTTTTCCTTTCTATGTTCCTCATTTTGCATGTGTGTCATATCAGTCCTGTTAGAAAGAAAGGATAAGATTTTGAATTTAATGACAACATCGTTGGAAGTTAATGTCACCAACCCGCTTTGGCACACCATTAATGAAGATAATCAAATGGGTAATAACATAAAAATTTATTCATTTCATCCCCACTCATTCAAACAAGCATGATTTTGAGAAGCTCTACAACTACTTTGCCTATCGAAATTCACCATTGTTCTTGAGGAAGATTGGCCTGTGTTTTCGCATGAAAGGGTGCGTGTGCGGGTTTCCCAACTAGTTTTCATTCTTGGCATGTTTGTCTTATCACTTGCTTGCTCGCGTGCTCGTGTGTTACATTCTCCTAGATTGGCTCTTCCTTCTTTCTCCTTCTTCCACCTAGGTGCCGCTCATATTGTCCAGGTTGGTTAATTTCTGAGCCTTTAACTTGTAAATTTCTTTACTTAATCAACTTGCTTGGCATGGGTGTGCATTTTGGGTTTTGGGTTTGTTGGTTTGTTGCTTGGTTTCGTTTTGTGTTCAAGTTGGTTTTGGTTTTGGTTTTTGTGTTTTTACTTCTTGGTTCTTAGTTTGGTTTTGGCATTCCTTTGTTCTTTGCTTTTCTTTTCATTTTCCTCCATTTTCTTTGGCTGTTTTTTTCTCAACTCTTTTTGCCTACCAAATCATGTGTCTCGTTGGCGCATCGATAGATAATTTTTCCGACATCATCATCAGGCATTGTACCTTGGGATTTCCTTGTGATTTTCCCTCGGTCATGTTAATGGTTTCCTTGGGTTTTGACTTGGATCCTTGCCTTAGCATTGTCAAGACTTAAAGCATGATTTTGGGTTTCACAGTTCACAATCTTCATTTGTTGCTTGCTCAAAACATTTGCAACCTGGGTAAGGGGAAACCCCAATCCTCGACCAACGACCTTACCTTTTACTTAGCCAATGTGATCAACAACTTTCAGACATCGGAGTTTGGAGATCCTCCTTTCCTATTTCTTATAGAGGTACAAAGGGTATTGAGGATCCCCGACCTCCGATCCTTGATTTTGTGTGTAACATTTCACTTAGCTAAAATCCTGCTCTTCATTTTATTTTTTCAGATATTGGACATTGGAGATCCCGTTTGTTCATTTCCTTATAGAAGTAGGAGGTATGACAAACCCCTGACCTCCAATATCTACCATCACAAAGGGTTGTTTTCATCATGATAAAGTTTCCAAGAAAGCCTTCATTGAAAACCTTTCAAAAAAAATCAAGTTAGGTGAAAAAAATGTGAATCGGGCCTCAGGCATCAGGTTTTTATTTTAAGTAATACCTAAGGGAAACATGAAGGCGAAAAGACGAAACCCTGCAACCCGATCACCAAAGTCCTTTCGAACTTCAAGATTCAGGAATACCATTTACACAATGCTAATAACAAAAGGAAAGGGGTAAAGGGGATTCCCGATTCCTGGTACCCAATCAAACAAAAATATCCCTTTGGAGAGTTCACAAGTAAAGGATAGATGATACCCCCGATCATACTAATAAGAACTTAGCCAAAGATTTCTTCCTTTGTGGCATCTTTCAAACATCGATTTATAGCCAATACCTCTTACCCATTGCTTATAGAGGTACAAAGGGTAAGGGTTATCACTGACTCCTGACATCCAAGAATGAGTGTTTGCTTTTGACTATTGTAAAAATAGAAGCAACTTATATGTTCAAAAGCTAAGGTTGAAAACATAAGAATGGGGTTGGTTAACAATCGTAAAATTGGTGCCAAGGGGTAAATAAAAAATCTGAACTACGATCCCCGAAGTCCTTTTGGACTTTGCGAGTCAAAGATATTGCTTAACCAATACTATTGCTAAGGAGGTAAAGGGTAAAGGGGATCCCCGATCCCCAATACCTGATCGAGTGATGGAACATATCCTCAAAAAAACTTTATTAATAAACAAAGGGTAAAGGATATCTCTAATATCTGATACTCAAGAGGCTTTGAAACTTAGCAAAGTAAATTCATTTCATAGGTATTGAGAAATGGGGATTCCTGATCCCTGATACTTGAAGTTTTTTAATAATGAAAGGATGCAAGCTTAAGTATATATACCAATGGTAAAGGTTAAGGGGAAGGCTCAAAGGTTGATCCCTGAAGCAATTGTATAACTTCAGCTTGACAAATTATAACTTTGAGATAGGAGTATATATGGCCTAACATGATTTATCTTGCAGGTTTTCTCTTCTTGGTGTAGGTTCAAATGATAATACATGGTACTAGTTTTGCAGGAGATATTCCTCCGAAGGATTCTGAGGAAACAAAGTACCAATTTAAAGGATACCACCCAATGGAAAGGATGAATCAAATCGTGCGAACCTGGTCTAATCACTTTGCTAGATAATTGAAGATAGGTGGAGATCGATGTTGATATCTACCCATGTTTTGTGATGAGGGAAACTTCTAATGTTGTGAATAGTGTGTTCTCCTAGTGCCACCCAAGTTAAAGATGTCCAAGGATGTGTGTGATAACTACTAGAGAAATAAAAGCACATAACATGCGCTTGAGTTTAGTGGCATTGGGAATTTTGAAGACTGTCGCTTGTTTCAATTTACTTTTAGTTGTTATTTTCATGCCTCTCTAATTTAGCAAGAGATTCGACTACAATTGGGGTGCCTAGTTCAGTCTTATTTTATTTTCAAGTTGAACTCAACTCCAACTAGGGCACCTAGTTATACTTTTATTTAATTTTTAGTTTACTTTTAGTTAAAAACTGAAGTGTTGGAGGTACTTCCAGTTATCTTTTTTATCAGATCCATAGTTTTAGGAACTTATTTTTCTATAAATGTTTCATTCTATATCATTTCTAAGGGTCTAAATTATTCATACCATCACATTCATATTTCATGTTCTTTGTGTTTTCTTTGCATTATTTGTGTTTAATTTAGCTTGTAGCAAAGAGTGTGCATGTTCTCGACTCATGTGGCTCAAAGTAGTGTAAGAACTCGTCCTAAAATATATATAAACACTCCATGGTATTAGAGCCAATATGATATTCTATTACCTAGTTCAATAATTACTATCAAGTTTTTTGTAGAACAATATTTGTATTGCTTTAGAATTTGATTGCTTTATGCAGAGGTGATTTTCTATGAGTGTTTACACAAGAATTTCTATAGGGATAATTTTTGTGCAAAATAGATTGGACCATTAGATCCAAAAGATGACTTCAAACCTATGAAATGACTATAAACATAGCCATATTTTGAGATAGTGAAATTTCTAGGGTTACCTCTATATTGTAGGAGCTACAATTTATTTTATAAAATGTGCAAGAACAAAGGTGATTGTGAAAAATTGTTTATGGGTTTTTCTAGGTTTTTTATGTTTTGATTTGGGTCTTTGTCAATATTTTCAAATTTGGGAGGGTATGCTCGTAGGTTTG
Source organism: Sequoia sempervirens (assembly GCA_007258455.2). Lineage (NCBI taxonomy): Eukaryota > Viridiplantae > Streptophyta > Pinopsida > Cupressales > Cupressaceae > Sequoia > Sequoia sempervirens. The sequence continues at coordinate 84,507 of VDFB02012730.1, forward strand.
TAATGACCATCCTGACATCAAAGTAAAGATAACATGGAAACGTAGCACAAACCTTCTTGATCAATAGTGACATCATGAATTCTCCTCACATGACATCAACAATAGAGGGAGGGGGAACTCCCCATACTCATTAGTCCCCTAGTCATATGGTACAATCACATGGAGTGCTTAAATCTAGGTTGTCTACTAGTGTGTGCTCAAGTCCAACTC